>CAJQZJ010032473.1:721240-733719 GCA_907164525.1 Lophiomys imhausi
CACACACACACACACACACACACACACACACACACACACACACACACCACAGTGTATAAAAGGAGTAAAAGATCCTACAGCAATGAGAGAAAATAAATAATAAAGACTACTATAGAAATAAATGAAACCAAGTGTCCTAGTAGAAATCAGTAGACTCCCATAAACATACACTCTACCAACATGGAACCAAGAGGAGATGTAAAATTGGGACAAGTGAAATGTCAACAGAGAACAAGGAAACTGAATCAGAAATCAGAAGTCTGTGAACTCAGAACTAAACAATTAATGAATGACTACTGTCAACATGTATTAAGCTCTTGAAGGGGAGACAACACTTCAATTTTATTTTATAAATCCAGCATTACCTTGGTATTAAAGATAGACAGAGGAATAAAGGAAAGAAGACAGCAGGGCAATCTCCCCAGCAAATGAAACATTTGAAAAATGTTCTGAAGAGTGGATTAAACGAGTCTTATACTGCAGTGCACTGGGGTTTACCCCAAAATGAAATGACAGCACATTGCATATAAACCAGTGGACAGAGTACATCGTCTCTGCAGAGGGAAGGATGGGGGCCTTGGATCATCTCAATAAATGAAGTAACACCCTCATCAGCACTCTCAGAAACTTAAATATGGAAGGAATGCTTCTCAACACAATGAAGACTGCATACAACAAGCATCTTACTCAAGGAAACTTCTTTGAAATTGAGGGAAAGGGCAAGAATTACTGATCTATTACACAGAGTGCTGAATCTACTAGAAAGAACAGACAAGACAAAGAAATAAAAGACATATTAGATCAGAAAGGAATCTGCCAAATTATCCTCATTTTCATCTAACATTGTCCTATCTGGGGGGTGAGGAGATGGCTCAGTGAGTAACAACCCTTGCCATGCAAGCATGAAGACCAGAAGTTGGACTCCAGCACCCACATGACAAACCAGGCATGGTTCTACACACACCCGTTGTCCTAGCACTGAGACAGGCGAATTCCTGGAGCTTGTTTGGCTACCAGACTAGTTGAAAGACCTGAGCTCCGGGTTCAAGGAGAGACCATGACTCAAATCACTAAGGCAAAGAGGGACAGAGGAGGACACCTGATGCCATCCTCTGGCCACTGTGTGTGTTTATATAAACACACACACATGTATACACCAAGCACATATACACAATGAGCTAGATAAAGTTACAGGACACAAAATTAAAGCTGTTTGTTTACTATAAAACAGTAAATAATTTGTGTTTAATAATTCAATTTCACTTGCAACAAGAAACAGAAGGGGAGAAGAAAGAAAGAGGAAGGGGGAGGGGGGAGGAATATAGGGAGAGGGAAGGAGAGAGAAATTGGAACCTTAACTTACATCACACACAAAAATCAACACAAAATGTCTTTAAAACCTAATGTAAGGCCAGAAACCTTAACTACTAAAAGAAAACATATGAGAAAAATAACTTTGACCTTCATCTTGGGAATTATTTTTGGGTAGGATATAAAAGCACAGAAACAACTATGTAAATAAGGCAGCGTTTCAATCCAGGAAAGAAAACACCCAACAAAATGAACCAAGAGAAACTGCCTTGAGCCACATACCTGGTAAAGTTTTGATATGTTAAATACTCATATGGGGCTATGTACACGTGTCAGAAAAGATGAACAACTTGACTTTAAGAAGTCAAAAGATCTGAGTGGAATCTTTTTCTAAATATGACATATGAACAGCAGTATTTGAGAAGTATTTAAGAAAGTGTTCAATATCATTATTTATCAAGGAAATAGAAACCAAACCCGCAATAACATATAAGCCTGCACTTGGTATGCTAACTTATGTATTTGCTTAGATATCTACCAGCTAGTTATTAATCTGCTTATTTATTTAGTAAGCTTTGGTAACAGCGTAGAAAGGGAATCTGTTACACTGTTGGTGGGTTGTTATGAAAAACAGTACCAGGGTTCTTTAAAAAAAATGAAAATAGCTCTACTATATTCCTGAGAAGCCCACTTCTGGATGTGTGTCCAATCCAAAGGGTTTTAAATCATGGCTACAGTCCTGTGACCTCAGTGTTGGGACAGGGTTGGGGACATCACTATGGCTTGGGGATCAAACAGTCTCAATCAATGAGCTCTGAGATCATTGAGAAGTCTTGACTCCCAAAGCAAGGTAGAGTGATATTAAGGGAGACACCCAGTGCTGACATCCTGTTTTCACACATACATGCAACTAAACCTGTGAACACTGCATATACATAAGACCATGTACACACCCACACATGAAGGCTTTCACAGTCAATGCGAACATCATGTTCATGTACACAATAGGTTCTTAGTAAAGGTGGTTGTCATTAATTATTTCATTAGCAAGCTAGATGGAGTCCTGGAAGGGGTTTTCAAACAAATACATCGTGTTACTTTTTTCTTTTTTGAGACTGGATACAAGATCAAAGAGTCTACATTACAACTCCCTTGATGGAAAATTTAATTACAAACAATGAGAAGAATAATGCATACAGATTGTTTACAGACAATTAATGGCCAAAGATGGTAAATATAGTCTACACTGGGTCTGCTTTGTGGAAACAATCAGAAAGCCCTGCTGCCTCACAGTGAATGAGAACAGCTGGGACAAACTCTCAGCCCTCACCACTGGATGATAAATCAGACCTGTCGATGAATATAACATTGCCTCTCAGCAATCAAGCAATGGATTTGTGAGGAGCCTTCCCATTTATCTGGTTAGCTATTGATTACCCATAAGAGGCCACCTCAGCACAGAGCTAACAAATGGAAGAGCTGAGTTCCAATGCACAGGGCAAAGTGAGGTCATAGCACTGCTGCTAGGACCTCGGTACCATTTGAGGTTGCTCCATCATCCATTAAGGAACTTATAATACAGTAGTAGCCACATGCAATCAGAGTTCAGATTGCCACTAACCGGTGATCCAAGCAGGACAAAGACTAATATTGATGGAAGGAAGCAAGGCCAACTGCCTGCTAAGGATCCCCAAGTAACTATCCTGCCAGGAGTGAACATATCCTAAAGAGACAATTGTGCCCCTCCCATTAGCTCTCAGAGGATTTAAACAAGGGCCACCAAGAAACTGGAATTTCCCCCAAGGAGTCTCATTCAGAGAGAAGGAAAAGGCTGAAGCCTGGTGCCAATCAGAAAACAAATTTGATTTTTTGTGTGATTTCACACAACTCTAACAACTTGTCATACCACCTTGAAGGAGATATGGGAACAGAGGATTATGGGCAGGACCATACCTTCACCAGGACTACTTAGCTATGCATGCACCTTGGCTCATATTTAAACATAAACCTCACATCAGAACTCCAAAGATAGATTTGGATGGGGGTGCTGTTTCTGAATCTCTTCATCCCTTTCCCCAAATGTGGCCACACTGGATAAATCTCTTTTCTTTGCTTATTGTTATTATTTGTTTGGTTGGGCTACTGAGAATGGGTAGCCAAACCTAAATTGTTGAGGCTGCCAGGCCTCAGACTTGACTCTAGCAGCTTCAGCAACACCAAGAGCTCTAGGACATACTAGAACAAGCCAGGGACTGGCATGAGGACAGTAGGGAAGCAAGATCAGCTCTAAAAATTTGCATCTGACATCTTCCCACAAACCCTAGCACTGCTGACATTGCTTTGTCAAATTCTTTCTTTTCTTTGCTCCTAGAACATGGGTGTGCTCCCTTATGGCTGCTTGGCTGATCGAGACATGCATCACATGTATTTGACTCTCTGAGGACAAAAGTGGTCTCTTTAGCATGTGGTAGTGCCTGTGGTACACAGTTCCTGATGCAGGTAGCTTCAGGTCTGAGACCACCGAACACTGAATGAGGAGGAAGTGCTGGAAACAGCTTCCATGAGTAGGACAGAGCCAATGCCAGCACAGAGTGTGAAGCCCTGCACTCACCAGTACCCTCTATGGAGGCTCTCTGCCCATGTCCTGGGCAGGGTGAGTGTAGTGTACATAATATAACGATAAAGTGACATATGCCATTGAAAAAGCAGTTTCTAGGAGTAAGGAGGTTCCTTGTGTCTAGACGCCAGCATGCTTATTTAAAATGTCCTCCAAGATTCCAGCTTCTGGCTCAGGTTGCCCCCTAAGCCTGTGGCATTGAGAAACAAAAATAGTGAAATTCTAAGGATATTAAAAATACTATGTCCTATCGCCGGGCGGTGGTGGCGCACGCCTTTAATCCCAGCACTTGGGAGGCAGAGGCAGGCGGATCTTTGTGAGTTCGAGGCCAGCCTGGTCTACAAAGCGAGTCCAGGACAGCCAGAGATATTCAGAGAAACCCTGTCTCGAAAAACCAAAAAAAAAAAAAAATACTATGTCCTTGAACACAACTAGGAGAGAAATCATTCTCGATGTTATTGAACTTGGGGATCAGCATCTGTGCCCCAAGCCAGGCAAGGCTACTGAACGACATTAAACCAACTGAAAGAGCCAAATTAAAAGTGGAAAGCAGAAAACAAAGAGCTAGTCAAGGTGGCCACATTGAGAGGAGGGACCAAGAGATCCAGAGCCCCACCTCTCTCCCCTCCTATTCCATCCCCTCCCCGCTTCTCTGTGCTGGATGTGGGGGTGAAGTAGAGTAAATGAGTGCACACCCAAGGATCCCATACAGTTGGGACTTCCTTTTATGGGGTCCAGGAGGAGGAGCTAATTACTAGAGGTGAAGTGAAGGTGATCAACCTTTGTTTTCCCATGATGCATTTGATTTTAATCATAGGGTGAGCCATCCAGCATAGGCATGGAATGGTAAATAGGGTGTTTTCTTTGAAAAATACACTCAGCAAATACAGTTTGCCTTACAGCACAGGTATCCAGAACCATCTAGGCTAAATCAACCCATCTCCCTTGGTTTCAGAGTGTATTATGGGACATATCTGAATAGAAATGGGCATTACTAATAGGTCTAAGGGGACTAACTTATTTCCATGGTCTGCAGTTGGGTATATGTGTGATGCAGGAGGGGAATCCCAGGTTGCTGGCAGGTTTCTAGATACACTTTTAGGAAAACAAAGTGTTTACTGTTCAATCCAAGTAGAGTGTCAAGTTGCTAGGTTATTTCTATACTTGCCTGGCTAAATGGCCTACTTGACAAAAATGTGGAGAGTCTGAGGGGCCCTGAGTAAATAGCAAATAGAAAGTCCTTGAAAAATGTGTGTTCTTAGTGGTTACTATTGTTACTCTTGACTGTTGCACAGGACCCAGCCTTCTGCTTCATCTCAAAAGCCTCTAGCATAGGGCTAGGGGTTATAGGATAATGGATTTCCACTTATTACCACAATCCATACTGTAGGGAGGTTCCAGGCTTACTGAGAAAACAATTGCATGCCTCGGTAGTAATCTGAAGGCACTCAAAGGCAATGATTAACTATGTAAGCATTGACTCCAAGAAGTACTGAAGGCTTTCTGAACAAAAGAGCACCATGTCACTTGGAAAACCCAGGTAAATGACATTCTTAGATGAGCCCAAGGCAAGGTCTGGAGTGAGCTGGAAGGCATTGAACAAACGTAATTGGGACCTGCTGTGGAGATGGCCATGGCATACTAATAATGTCTGCCTGGGGAGATGCTGTGGGTTTCTGCAGTATCCTTTTAACCCCAAGCTCATTTGAGTGTTAGCAGCTAATGGTTCATAGCTGCCCCATCCTCTAGAGAACCTCCATTGGCTAATAGAAGCTGCCAAGCTTGGGTGCCTTAGGCCCTCTCTTGGGGAAGTTCACAGCTAACTGAAGACTGATGAAGGCTTGCTCTTCAGCCTGATTGCACTCTCTCTATAGAACAATCCAAATCTCAGAGCTCCCTGAGACTCCAGATGAGACCCCTACCTTTGCTTAACTTTCTACTGTGGGTGTACCTTTTCTCCTTACCGTCCCTGGGTTTGTTCAAAGGAGGGCATATAAATTCCTGCCTTGGGCTCTGTCTCTGGTAATATTGACCTAATTCATGGGGAAAGAGAAGAGCTCATGAAATTCTGAGTGAATGAGTTTGTGACAGGTTTATTGGCTCCTTTGTTTATCCAATTGTTTCTCCATTCATTCAATAAACCCAAGTGGAACATCTGTTGCTCAGTCATGTGTGATGCATAACAAAGGCATGACCCGGCCTCAAGAGACATCACAGAATACAGACAACAGGGCCGCTTGTGGAAGAACACAGGTCTCACCTGTAAGAGAATAAGAGATTGTTTGCTCCAGAGTCAAATTTTGGGTTTCCATGGCCCAGGAACACAGATTTAGGTTATCCCCCAAATACTATGTTCCAATGCAGTAATAATTTGATAAAGTTTTTATAGTAACAGAGCAGAGTAAGTTATAAATCAAGGCACTTATCAAATGAATTTGTTGGGTACATCTAGTAGGTGGGATATAGCAAAACAAAGAGCTCTGTGTTAGGCGTCAGATGCTGTCTTGACGTCATTGCTAAGACACAGTCAGTCACTGACTGGGTGCTTGACTTAAAGCAATGCACAGAACGTATTTGAATTGAAATGCCTAGATACCAGCGTCATGGTCAGAACCTTCACCATGGTAGCACTGATGAGCTAGGCTCAGCCACCTGCCCTCTGTAACCTATTGAAAATAGCTAAGTCAGGACCAGGCAGATGGGTGAGTGGGTAAAAGCACTTTCAGTCAAGCCTGAGAACCTGGATGTGGGTTGGATCCCTAGTTCCTACATGACAGAAGGTAGAAACTCCCAAAAGTTGTCCTTTGACCTCCACTTTTGTTGATGAAAACAAAACTGTTCTCACCTCAAAGGAATAAAAATCATTACTTATTCTGGGGGCAAATATGAGTGACCATGACCTGAAGACACCTATTCGGTACTCCCACTTTCCATGTTCCAATGAGGTAACAATTTCATGAACTTTTCATAGTAACAGAAACAGAACAAAGAAAACCGTAAGCCAAGATATTTTCAGATACATTGGTCAGTACATCATGTAGACTGCGTATAGCAAGATGGGGAGAGCTCTTCTATGGAGCTACACTTTAACTGGTGGAAACTAGGGTTTTGTTAAGTTAATACATTCCAAAAGGTCTCTACTTCTTACTCAAGATGTTAGGCCTGACACAGCAGTGGGCAAAGGATGGCTATTTAGTGGGCTAATGATAGCCCAAGATAAACTATTAAAAGTGCAGCCATCTTGAATACATTTTTTTCTGCTTTTCATTATTGATTTAGATCCTTAAAATTTCTTCCTATGTATATTTAGGTGTGTGTGTGTGTGTGTGTGTGTGTGTGTGTGTGTGTGTGTGTGTACAAGTGCACACACTGGTAAGAGAAGCAAATAGATTCAGTTATTCCCCAAAGTCTATCTTGCAGGTCCTAGCATAAGGGGAAGGTTTAACCAGGGAGAGGCATGTGTTGCTAGACAAGACGTCATTGCTAAGACACAGTCAGTCACTGACTGGGTGCATGACTTAAAGCAGTGCACAGAACGTATTTGAATTAAAATGCCTAGATACCAGCATCACGGTGGGCTGAGACTCCTTTGGTGACATTCTAATAAGGCCTGAGACCACTGAAAATATCAGATATTTATATTATGATTCATAACAATAGCAAAATTACAGTTATGAAGTAGCAATAAAAAGTAATTTTATGGTTGTGGGTCACCAGCTGTATTAAAGGGTCACAGTATTAGGAAGGTGGAGAACCACTGCTAAGCAGTCCTGGTTGGGGGTTTGGTTTTGCCCATCAATAACCAAGTCATTGTCTGGGCTCCATTCTCTCCTGCACAGTGGTCTGACAAGTTGTACATGTTTTCCTCCTCAGGCTCCTACCAGGGTCTCAGACTTCCTTCTCCCATCATGAGACTCCTCGGAACATTCCAATTGGGGGGAGGTTCATTATTTCAGTGGTATGATTATCAAAAAGAAGGGTACAAATATCTCTTTAGTATATCTTCATCCCCACAAAGATAGTTATAGTTTAACATATAGGGTAGGGAAGGGGCTAACCTCCCTTGTCAAGATTGTCATGATACAAGGGATGCAGGGAGAGCAGGTGAAGCAGAATGCAAGTTCAATGTTGCTCTGTTGCCGTTGAGCTCACATTTCTGGGTATTAGGAGAATATGTGTGATCTGGAGAAATCAGAGGGAGAAGGCTCTAGGACTGGCCGGCCTCTCTGCACTAGTCTCCAAGACAGAATGGCATTAAAGATGTTCATGCCACTTTGGAGTCCCTGAAATGTCACAAGCCTTTCCCCATGGTGATAAATGGCCCCTTCTCTCAACAGGGTCAGTGGCAGGGTCACAGCAGACAGCATTTTCCTGTGCTCAAAGTATCTGCTCAAAAGACCAGTTTTTTGGAGCCACTTGATGAGATACTTTATTTGGGGGAGATATTGTTTCATATGTGACAATTACCAAGCCCATCGCAGGCCCTAGCACATTCTGAAAAAACATGGACATCCAGTTTGAGAGTCCCAGAATGCTAATTTGTAAACCTGTCATATTTGTCACTGTGGTGAGAAATGGTGTTAAAATTGCTTTCAACATCTTAATTAGCAGAAGCCTTCCAGACAAAAGTGCAGTTTCTATCTCCCCCCACCTCCACCTTTTTTTTTCTCGTTCCTTAATTTATTTCTCAAGAAGATATAACCACAATTTAAATCATGAGGGTCACAGAAAGGATGTACCATTTAGAGATAGTAACGTAAGTGTGATAGGGTCTTTCTGTTGTTCACATTGCTACACTAAGGATTCACCCTCTGCACCCTGTGTCCATTGTTAACCTCTGAGAGTCATGTGACAGTACAGGCCTTTTTTGGAAGAGCTGTGAAGCCCCTGGAGCAACACTATGCTAGGAACCCTTTAAGTGCCTGCATAGGTCTATCTTATGTGTGCATACATGAATGCATTCATGACTGTAGAGGTACAAGTTAAGGGGCTGATAACACCAAAGCCTCTGGTGAGCTGAGGAAAGGTTGACACAAAGATAACATCTTCTGCAGGAAGTTAGGATCCTGGAAGCTCCTGAGATCAGCATGCCAACCTCCACTGGTATTTACAACCTCAGGACTCAGGGGAACAGATCTGCATATGGAATCTTCTACCACACACATTCCCTTTCCTGCCCTGTAACACCTCAGGGCCCCAGCATCTGTGCACAGTCTCCATTCTTTCCTAGAAGCCACTGTTCTTCTTTGTTCTGATCAAAGGGCAACCTGCTTCTGTAGCGGTCCAGTCCCTTCTTTCTTTTATTTCCACATCTCCTTGGAAGATCCTGATCTAACACATGTGTTGTGGGGGAGAAGAGCCACAGGAGGCTGTGATACTGACAGACTTTGGGGCCAGCACTATCTTTGGTATGCTAATAGGTACCAGAGATAGCCACCTGTCCCTCTTGGACCTGGAATTTATGTGTGTGCAAGTGGAGGCCAGAGGAAACTCTCAGCTTTGTTCTTCAGTCGTCATCTGTCCTTGCCTTGTTATTTTTTGAGATTTTTAAATTTTATTTTATGCATACATGTTTATGCCCGAGTACATATGTGTGTGCCATGTGCATACAGGTGGAGGTCAGAAGTAAATTATCCTTGTTTACATCTTTTCAACTCCAGTGATTTTGTTTTTTTTAAACATTCTTTTATTTTATTTTATACAAAAGATAGTAGGCCTCCACGGACAATCAGTGATGATTATATTTTACCATTTATTTACAATAAACCATTTACTATTATCATTCAGTAACAAACAAAAATGGAAAAAGGATATATGACTTGAATGAGAGTCATGGCTGTCTTCTCTTTATTAAAAAACAAAATAAAACAAAACAAAAACTGTTGAAAGACCCTGCTATTAAGGTCACAGTCCACCGTGTCTGGATAGCTTGGAGAGCTCTATGCAGAATGGAGGAGTCCCTTTCTCAGCAGGGTTTCCTCTTCTCTGCTTGATATTATCTGGAGAATGTCTCTAAGCACAAGTGCCTGACCTTATGTGAAGGATGACCCTGCACAGAGCTTTCTGCAAGCACTGAATGATTCAGCATGTGGTCCCGCTCAGCCCTTCCCACTCATGTGGTAACTAGGGACTGTGTTATGACCAATCATGATCAATGTTCCTGCCTGAAACACCAAAAGCCTTTATAAACCTTACCCCCGGAACAATAAAAATGAACTATATCACCAAAGCCATCTGACTCCCAGAAGCCTTTCTGCCATACTCATGACCATCCAAACCCTGCTTCCTGCTTCTGTTCTCCTCTGCCTCATGGGCTGGTGGCCAATGACCCCTGAGGAAGGGGAGACCCACAGTCTAGAGCTGGCTATCCATAAGCCACCACGAGCCCTTCCTATTCCTTTATTAAGCTTTACTATGCTGGTTTATCTTCTTTTCTCCAGGCCACATGATGGCTGCTAGAATTGCACTTATGTCTTAATTCAAGGGACAAAGAAGGGAAATGGGAGGGAACAAGAAGGACACTCCTTTCCAGAAGCTAATCTGATACTAATCTTGCACCATCACAGGCTGGTCTAGCGCAATATCAATTAAGAAATGTTTTTTAACCAAGCACATTGACATGTTCGATAATCAGGGATTTGTTACTGAGTTTATCAGCTACTATTCAATCACAGAAGGAGCAGCACTAAGAGACACATGGAATGGAGACTTATTAAGAGGACAAAGCCATTTGTGATTGTAGGAGATAGCTAAGTATGCATAGGCCTTTGCCTCTGTGCCTGGGACTAGTTCTACGCTGCAGGTCAGTCAGGCCACCAGACAGAAGGGAATGCTGGAAGTGACATGGGATGAGAAAGGACACAGTGAACCCATAAATATAACTGCAGCCCGTGAAGGCAATCTGCCATCCCACGAGGATAAGATGGAGCACACATCTCTCCCTCACTGTCACCAACCTTAAGGACATCTGGTGGACTGCCAAAAAAGTGATTCATACACCCTCCCAGGGGTCAGGAGCCACTGAAATAGGCGATCTGTTACTGCTGTAAATGACATTAACCAGCAGGGGGAGCCAGTGAGGTAGGAGGCTCACCAGCGTTCAATGGCACCTGGTGCTCCGGGCAGAACTTCAGAGCACAACCAATGCTTGTTGGTCCATTTAATGCCTTCCAAGTCTTACATAAATTTTCTTCTAGCTAACTCTTACTCAAAGCCTCACAGAAAGTTATTTGGCCAAAGGTAATTGTAACGTGGCTAAGTCGATCTAGTTCAAGGGGCTGGAGGTGGTTAAGGGGGCCTGGGCAGGCAAGGTGCTCTATTTTTGCAGAAGATAGAAAAGTATTCAGAGAGGGACAGCAGTAGCCAGAACTGGAGTGTGACGTGTTTTCCAAATGTGCAGAGAGCTTCTCAGACCAAACGATGTCACTTTCAAAAGAAGAGAGAACAGTAGAGGTTTCCCAGATGCCCCAGGTGTTGCTGGAGCAAGTGGATGTGTGAGGTTGGCGGGAAGAAGAGACAGCTGAGGCCACAGAGCCATTTCAACATTATTTATATAGCCTCATAATACAGTGAAATTCTTAAGTCCTGGCACTCCGTGTTCGAAAGGATGACTTATCAAATGTGGGGTGCATAAATCAGAACTCCTTCCAGCTGTCAAAACAAAATTCAAATGAAAATGGCTGTGCTGGCTAGTTTTATGTCAACTATAGACACAAGCTAGAGTCACTAGGGAGGAAGGAGCCTCGACGGAGAGGAGAAAATACCTTCATAAGACTGGACTGTTGGCCAGGCTGCATGGTGATTGATGAGGAAGGGCTCAGCTCATTGCGGGTATTGCCATCCCTAAGCTGGTGGTCCCGGGGACTATAAGAAAGCAGGCTGAGCAAGCCATGAGAGCAAACCAGGAAATAGCACCTGGCCATGAACTCTATATCATCTCTTGCCCCGAGGTTCCTGCCGTATTTGAGTTCCCGCCCTGACTGCCTTCAGTGATGTACAGTGATGATGAAGTTTAAGTCAAGTCAACCCTTACCTTGCCAGGTTGCTTTCCATACAGCAACAGTGACCCTAACTAGGAAAGAAGCTTACATAAAAACGCCTTATGGGAGAAGTTCGGAACATATGTGTTGTGTAAGACTGATACCAGCTTTTTCAATGCCAGTGCCTGCACAGGGACCGACTTGGAGATTGCATTTACTGGTAAGAGATGCTGAGGTCAGTCCCACAGCTGGTACCTGTGGTGGTACCTGAGTAAGCTTGAGTGACACATCATTGGCCATGATGGAAAGTCTTCCTCATTCAGAAAATTCTCCTTCTGTCTTGCAGCCACTGTTCCAGTCACCTATCCTTAAAGCTCAAGTGTAGGCAGAAGCCCTTAGGAAGCAGACTCTGAAGTTGGGGTAGGGGTGGTGGGATAGAGTATGCATTCAATTGATTCTGAAGTTAGAACCTATGAGAGAGAGAGAAAGAGAGAGACAGACAGAGATAGATAGAGAGAGAGAGAGAGGAAGGAAGGAAGGAAGGAAGGAAGGAAGGAAGGAAGGAAGGAAGG
>CAJQZJ010032473.1:733729-755629 GCA_907164525.1 Lophiomys imhausi
AGGAAGGAAGGAAGGAAGGAAGGAAGGAAGGAAGGAAGGAAGGAAGGAAAAGGACAAAGGCCAGTCTACAGACAGCAGTAAGGATAACCATTGCACTCTAGTGGGGTGCTAGATCTCTGCTTGAGGTCTTTGTGATGTATATGCACATGGATCATTGGACAAGTGGCTTTCCGCAGTTGACAAGCCCTGCAGAGGAAACAGTGAAGTTCCAGTTGCATTAGCACCCCAGCTCGTGTAGAGAGCTGCGAAGTGCCGCACCCTAAAGATGGCGCTGGCCTCCGCCTTCCACCAGCCCGACGGTGAGTGCTCTTTTTGATAATAAGTTCATATTTGGCAAAGACTGCTGACCTGGCTTGCTTCCGCATACGCAGACCTCTAAGATAGCACCACTTGGCTTTACTTGACTGGCTGTCTAATTAGTATTTAGCCTGTGGGTTGGGTCTGCCCCATTATTCGGAAGACTGTTTTCAAGGGACCTGAATAAACTGCAGGAGAAGAGCTTTTATTTGTTGCGTCATTCCTTGCTGGACAAGGGGGGACGCGACAAGCTCGGGCATAGCCAGCCCTCCCAATGAGGCTCCCTGGCCGACAACTCCATGTATCCACGAGCAAATTTTGCTTTAAGAGCTTGCTTTTTACTTCCAGCTTTCAGATATTCCCCCTTTTCTTGATCCTGCAATTCTATCCAGAAGACAAATCAAGTTCAGCAGTTACTTTAAACCTGGTGCAGAGCTCCTTTCTTCAAGACTTCCTGAAGAGCCAGGCAGATGCACCTACAGCATGAGGTCAACTGAAGGTTCTGGTGGTTGTTTCCCCACTTTCCCTCGGCAGAAAAGAAGAAAGCACCATTTGTCTCTCCCAACAGAAAGACCAAGGCCCTACACCTGGGTCTCACCAAAGTTAAAATGATCACAACCCTGAAAACACTTTTGTGCATCACCGAGGGACAGGTTCTGGTGCAGGTGCAGAGCAGGACCCACTTTCTCAGTCTTGCTCAGAAACTATGTGAGAAGGAGATCCCATCACCTAGAGGAAGGAAAGACGCAGGGGAGAAAAAGTGAAGAGAGGGAGAAGAAAAGATAGAGAAGGAGAGGAGAAAGGGGAAAAGGCAGGAAAGAGAGGGGAAGAAAGGAGAGGTGGGAGGAGAGGAAGAGGAGATGGGAAGAGAAAGGGAGAGGAAGGGAACAGAGAGAGGAGGAGGGGAAAAAGGAGGGTAGGTGAGTAAAGGAGGGTGGAGAAGGGAAGGGTTTGGGAAGGAGGCCAGAAGGTTGAACTAGGTGAGAAAAACACACTCAAGTCCCAGGAGAGGTTGTACAGAGTGCCTGCATGGAGGAGATTTAAGTGGGTAAGTGCCTGGGGTGAGCTGTGTCAGGTTTGTGTACAACTGTGCAGGGAAAATGCAACAACCAGGGATCAGTGTTCTAGGGAAGATATCACCACAGTTGCATGCATGGATGTGAGCATGCTTAAACATAATCACATGCATGTGCATGAGGGCTCCCAGAGTCCAGAGCAAAGCCGTGCCCTTCTTGGACAAGCATAAAATTGCAAATTACTTTTCCAGAGATGATATTGCCTCATGAATAACCGGGACATTTTCTTAACCTCAGGCTGTGATCTGAAATTGGAATGCAGCCATCAACACTGAACTTCCATCAACACTGGCTGCATAAACAGAATTGGTTTTTTTGAAGAAGTTGCCATGATAAACTTTCCTCTTTGTTTTTTCTAAGTTTGGCTAAACAGAGCATCAAGCTCTGGTCCTCAGGATGAGGATTCTTTCAGCCAATAGCAAACCATGGAAGCTTCTTGATGCTGTGATCTTTCTCGAACTTTTGAGCTCTGCTTAAATAGTGGCTGGTTTCCGACTCCTCCTTCACTTTGAGACAGCATGTCTCATGTCCAATATGGTCTTGCCAGGCAATCTGCTCTCGACAACAGAGCCCTGACTAGTCATACTTGGCAATGCCCATTCTTACCATGGTGCACTTACTTGGGCATTGCCCTTGTCCTCCATTGCATTTCCTGTTCTCGGGCCTGAAACTCATGCTTTTTAGAGATCTGCTCAAATTCCTCTCAGCAAGAAGGTACTTTTGAACCAGACACATCAGTGGAGTCTCCTCTACCAATCATATGTCACTTGATCAGGTCATCAACAATAGTACTTACTTTTCTAGTTGCTGTGACAAAAATTAACAAAAGCAAAGGAGAACAAAGGGTTTACTTTGGCTCATGGTGGTACAGTCCATCGTGGTGGGCTTAGTTTCTCCTTTCTATGCAGTTTGGAACCCCAGCCCATGAAATGAACTGCCCACAGTTAGGGTGGGGCTTCCAACCTCAGTTAATTCAGTCTAGACACCCCCTCATGAGCACGCTCAGAGGCTCGTTTCCTAGGTGATTCTAGATCCTGTTGAGTGAAATCAGTGTTAACTATGACACCAGTCTATTCTGAGCATGAGAGCTTTGAGCTTACTACTTACTTCAATAATGAACCCGTGTTCATCATTGGCTTGCTATGCTTGATGAGATATCTGTGTCTGACTCCCTTGGTCATGCAGAGCTGTCAAATGTGAGGCAGACCCATGACCTTCCACTGGAAACAGCAGATATTCATGTGTCTTCTTATGTTGCCTCCGAGTCCCCAACAGGCAGTGGAGTCCTCTGCACATAAGCGGGTCCCCAAGCATCTTGTGGTCTTCATTACAAGTTGAGATTTCCTTCTCTCTCCTCGCACTCCACCTCCATATCCTGCCCCAACTCTTTCTTACTAGAGTGCACTCGAATAAGCCAAGTGTTACTCACTTGATTTGGGTAGTACAAAAGCAAAATACACAGTGTAGCCAATCTTTTATTTGCTCCCTAAATCAACTTTACGGAGATACAAATTACATATAATAACATTAGCAGATTTTAAGACTACAGTATGAAGTTGGCAAAGTACGTGTTTATGATTTTCTTTGTGTGTGGTCAAAGCCTGGGCTGTAGTATTTCCAACAAGCTATGCTTGGCCACCTGTCTGCAACAAACTGATTAACATGACAGCAGTGAATACAGGAAATGGAGATTAATTCAGTGTGGACACACCGGGCAAAGGAAACGTACAGGGGTTCAGTGATCCCCAAACTGTCATTGGGGAACTAAGATAAAGGTCAAATTTATATAGAGGGTGGGAAGTGTTCAGAGACAGGTTGTCCTAGGCAAGATTTGCCACTCACTGTCTCAGCTCCAGTCTCTCCTCTACATGCATGTGCGCGCGCGCACACACACACGTGCGAGGCCACCTGACCAGCTATGAGAACTGTGTGAAATCTCTGTCCAGGGAATGTGTTCCTACTCTGGTTGGCATAGGTTCCAGACTTTTCCTTCCCTCACCACGAGATTTCTGGGCAAGTCATTAGTTCTCATTTGTAGTCCATTGTTTCAATTGTCTGATAGTACAAGTGTTTCTCTTTAAAATACCTTCTGTCCTTCAAGCACAGTTGCTATAACACTTCCTGTCTATTCTTAATCCACACACAGACACTAGATTTTGTGTGGAGCCCCCCGACAATTATCTGGTCCTCTTTATCAGGTATCCCCCCTCCCACACACACATAGCCAACCTCTTATCTGGTTCCTTTCACTGTAGCTCAGCTGTGGCATCACAGAACATGGAACATATGCCTTGCTCGCTGGAGGTGATAACAGCATATATCACATACATGTAAATAATATTATATATTGTGAGATACATATATATAATATATGTTACATATATTGTGTTATATATTGTGATAAGCATATATAATTACAAAGAAATAATAACATATTTTTACATTTAAAGAACCCTTTTTGATTACGTATATATGGTGTGTGCATGGTGTCTGTGCACGTGTGTGAGTCACATGCCTGTATACACACATGAAGAGACCAGAAGAGGAGGACAGGTGTCTTCCTATATCATACTCCATTGTCCACTGTATTTCCTTGAGACAGGGTTTCTCAGTGAATCTTGAGCTGAGATGGTGGCCTGGAAGCTCCAGCAATCCTCCTGTCTCTGCCCTTCACAGCACTGGGGTTATAAATCCAGTGTGTGGCTATGACCAACTTTTTAAGTGGGTGCTGGGATCTGAACTCAGATCCCCATCCTTGTGCAGCAAGTACTGTAATACACTGAGTCATACCCCACCAACTTCTAAGAATGCTTTTGACTCTGTCTCCCCCACCAAATGAAACTGAGTATGCATCATTGGCTATCCTGGAACTTGCAATGTAGTCAAGCTAGCTTCAAACTCACAGATTCTCCTGCCTCTACCCCCACTCCCTAGTTGCTGGGGTTAAAGGTGTGCATTATAGTAGATGATGATTATGGTGGCTGCCTCCTCCTCCTCCTGATCTTGTACTTCAAACACAGACCCTAATGTAGCCATTTATTTTTGGTAATAACTAAATATATGGTTCAGAGATCAAATATCAAGTGAACACACAGGCAAAGGGTGTTTTGAAGGATGTGCAATCTCAGATTTAAAAAATAATAAGTTTTAGTTCGTGTGTGGCATTGCCTGTTAATCACTGTTTCTTAGTCTAATGGCATTCTGATGTGCAAGCCTAGGTTGTTTCATCAAGAATTCTTGGAGAGAAGTTGTATCTTCAAAGATGAATTGACTGATTAGAACTGCAGTGATGTGAAAGGTTGGAATGTTGCAGATTTGGAAGTGAATTGCCTTATTTTAGACTAGTTTTATTGATTCCTCGACCACCTCTGTATTGGGAACTAACATCCAATAACTAATAGATAAGAAAATCCTTATGGAATCTATTAACTTATCAAAACACTAGCTTCTGCCAACCCAAAAGCTAAGAATGTCTCAGGCATCTAATGCCTACAGGAGAGCTTCCCTCTTCTTGCTGGAACCCCCATCTTGATGTGACCGTTCTCTCTGCTGTTTCCACCAGTGTATTCGAAAAGTATCTTGATTTATGTCTCTTGTTATAAAAACTTTTTCATGAATCTGCTTCTACATTGGAACATGGATTCTTTTTTTTTTTTTTTCAAGGTATGTGCCACCACACCTGGCTCTCACGCTCATTTTCTTAAGGTTTTATTTTTCATGTATATAGGTGTTTTGTCTACATATATGTCTTCATACCAGAAGAGGGCATCAGATCCCATGAGACTACAGTTATATATGGTTGTGAGCTGCCATGTGGGTTGTGAAAATTGAACCCAGGATCTCCATAAGAGCAGCCAGTGATCCTAACCAGTGAGTCATCTCTCCAGCCCTGGAACATGGACTTTTTACTAACCTTAATCTAAGTCTTGGTCACTGAAAGTTGGCTTTATAATAAACTCTCTTTTTTCCTGTGAGATGAGAGCTGTGGTGTTTTTGGTTTTTTTTTTTGTTTTGTTTTTTTTTTTTGCATTGGCAATTGTATGTTCTTTTACATCTATTCAGAAGTGTGTAGGACCTAGAATGACATGTGTCTTAGAATATGATTCACATGAGCTTAAAAAACATGCAGAACCCCCAGCCTGCACTCCTCTCTCCCTTCCTGCTCTTTGACCATCATTTCAGCTTTCTTGCCCCATAATGACACCCCAATTTCAGCAGGAAGTAGTTATAGAAGGGATTGTCACCCCTTATCATCAACAAAAGGCTGGAATAGTAGATCTCAAAGAAACCCAAGACAAATCTCACTCAGTACCTGGGGCTCCTCCCAGCACGTCTCACTCCAGCCCATACCCTAAACCTCTCCAGCCCAGGGGCCAGTCTTTCAGTTCCCTTCCCACAGCTTCTCTTTCCTATATGACACAGCTATTATAGACACACAGTCTTGTAACTGAACTTTTCAATTATTATTATTTATTTAACAACAATATTTACTTATAACAAATAACAATTTCTTAACTATTAATCCTACAAATTCCTACAATCCCTTTAACCTAACCACTAATCCTATTGATAATTATTTTCCTAACCTTTTAGATGGATACAGTCTCTGGGGCAGGTCCTCAGTCATCAGGAACAGTCTTTGTTGTAGATTCTTTAATGCACTTAGCAGTCCTTTTTCTGGATCCCTCAGGTGTAGATTCATCAGGGTAAGTTGGTTATTGCAGTCTCACCTTAAATAAGGCTTGATGCTTTCTTCTCTCTGGGAGACCCCAGCACCTTCGCATCAGCAACTCTGCCACTCTACCTTAGAGTCCTTAAGGCCAGGCACAGTTTCCTTTAGGCCACTGTTCAGACAAATCAAACCCCTCTAGGCAAAAGCTGAGCCACAGGGTTTAGTCCTTGGCCTTTTGGTGTCTTCCTCAGGCTTTCTTTGCTCACCAGCTTCTTTCTGCCTCAGGGGGATCTGGCCATCAAACGATGGTCAGCACTTTTTTCAGCAGGACTCTCGGAGCTCTCTAGCATCAGGGGCCTCTTCTCCTCCTGGGGCTCCATGCACTGTCCTCAAATAGGAGGAACTCTGTTTCAGCTTAATTTGGGCTCTGCCCACTTAGCAGCTGAAAACAATATCAGGCCAAATACTTTGTTTCTTAAGTCCATTAAGTCTTTCCTGTTTTCCTGACTTCAACCTTGTTTTTCAGTCCATTAAGTCTTTCCTGTTTTTTCTGACTCCAACCTTGTTTTTTCAGTTTATTAAGTCTCCTGTTTGTTTCCTGTTTTCACCTGACTTCATCCTTGTTTTTCCACAAGCTAAATCACTCACAGCCAAGTTGATCTTCATGCCCTGAATTAAGAGACTGTATCAGATACCCCTCTATATTTTCTAAATCTAATTTAATTATTCTAACTCCCTACACAGTCTCTTGGTCTCCTAGCTGGTTCCACTCTTGCATCTCACTTTGTCTGCTCGTCCCTCTCTTCTCTCTCAGTCTTTCCCTGCTCCTTTCATGTCCAGTTCAGTCTGCTGGCCATGTTCAGTCTGGACTCTTGCAGATGTTTCCAGATGTTCTCATCCTCATATCTACAATAAACCTTCTCCTCAAACCGTACCTGGGAGCTGTCACTGTCAGTTACATGGTGTTTGTAAATGATGCTGTTCAAGTCCCAACCTTGTCTATGTAGATCAAAAAAGAAAATCCATCAGATGGCAGTCCTTTCAACAGATGAGGACTGAGCAATGGAACATTATGGCAAAGAAAATGAGCCTCTCCCATTTTCTGTGTCTTGTATAACACTAACACCAATGTGTGGGAGTCATGGGTATAAAAATTAAAACCGTAGAGCCTTTAGAAATGGGCAGAAAGCCTTAGAATCTGTGATGAACAAAAGGGTTTCTCACCTGATCCAAAAGTAAAAACAGCTAAAGGGAGGGAGAGGGTATGATGAACTGTACCACAATGTAATATTTTGCTTCTTGGAAGACATTGTTAAGAAAACAAAGATATGATACACACTGAGATAAAGAGCTGCCATGCAACCAAAAGACTTTTGGTCAAAACATGTAGCAAAGCTCCCCAGTCTCCTCTGTAAAGAAATTTATAATCCAATTAGGAAACTAGGCATTAAAAAAAGGAGACAAATGTGAGGATGTGATGGGGAGTCCAGTTTCACCTCAGCCACAATGCCTGCAGCAGCTCTTCTCCCAGGGCGGCACAGGCACCCACTGAGACATTGCCCTTGAATCTCAGCTAATACACTTTCGGGTGCCAGAAACTCTCACCTGGGGAAGGGATCTGACATCAAAGAGGGTATTGGTGACCACACGCCCTACCTCCTGAAAATCAGAAAGCCAAGCTAAAGGTTTGTGCTATGAAACATCCCCACCCTTAGAAAGATATAAGTAGAGACCCCACGTTCAGCACTGTGAGAAATGTGTTTCTTTTCTTCTATAAAAGGTAGTCAGCCCAACAAAGGCCTGTATTTCCTGAAATACCTCCTATCCCTTTACATCAACTAGCCAACACTGTCAAATTGTAAAGTCCAGTCCACACCAATGGGATAAGATATAGTCACCATTATGCTAAACCATATAACTCTTATAATTGTGGCCTATTTATTTCTGTTGTTTTGTATTGTATTTATAGTTATAAGAAAAAGAACCATTTTTTGGACTGAAAGGGAGAGCTGTTGGGGGGAAAAAGAAGGAACCAGCTGTTGGACTGAAAGGGGAAACTTCTGGAGGGAAGAGGGTGGAAGGGCGGGATAGGAAGGGGGAATAGGGAGGGGTTTGTTACTGAGATGTAACTTGAAGAAAAAAAAATAAAGTATTTAAAAAAAAAAGAAATACCTTAAACTAAAAAAAAAGAAGGGAAGAGGATGGGGGTTGAGGGGGAGGAGGGTGGAAGGGTGAGACTGGAGGGGGGAGTAGGGAGGGGATTGTGATTGAGATGTAACTTGAAGAAATAAAAAATAAATTATTAAAAAAAAGAATAAAAGGCATAGGTTGTTTTGCTGAGTGTGTTCACTAGCTGGGTTAGATTCTGGGGCACCCATTTGTAAACAAAGAAATGACCTTTCTGAATTATGTTCTCTTCTCTCATATGCTCTTTTGTGAAAGACCGGGATTATTCTTTTCTCAGCAATTTAAAGACTCATCTGGGATTTCAAATCCATCTGCATGTTCTGATCACCTCCCTTGGGGAGGTATGCCTCACTCCTACTGCTGTGCACCCCCAAGATCTCAGGTGAACACTTTTTCATATCTTTAGGGCTCTGAGGACAAACTTTCTCAGCAATGGAGGGATGGCCCCCAAAAATACCACAGTGACAGGGTTGCTCTTTTGCACTAGACCAATGTTGAAAGAACGACATGAAGAATGACAAAATATGTTGGTGAATCAGGACATCATGAGGGTTGAACAAGAGAGAATGAATGGAAGTGTCATGGACAGAGTGGAAGGTGGAGTCCTGACCCATGGTTTAGTAGGTGTACTTAGTGACTTCTGGTGTTTAAGAAGCATCTAACATAGGACACTGCCCCATGAGGGAACTGGTAGGAGACAGACGAAGCACTCAGAATCAGAGTAATAAAAAAAGGCCTCTATTACTGGAGATTTTGATACCTGTTAGTTACCAGAATGTGATAAATCTCTATGATGTGAGATTGAGAATCTGATAGCTTAACTGTTGAGAAGCCAGGAAAGGAAACAGGTAAAAGAGCTCTAAGGAGACAGATTTTCCCCAGAGGGTAACTTACCCCGGGGCCGGCCCAAAGGTTTTCCTACCCTATTCAATATGTACAGTTCCTTCTGATCTCAGCCTGTTCTGCTCTGGAGGGACAGAATGGTGCCTTAGGTCACTGTCTCCTTCACAGTTTCTCCATCTGCTCCCTGAGAAACAGCAGTGCCTTCAGAGATGGGGCACACCTACACTTCTGCTTCTTTCATAGATTCCTTTCCCAGCAACAGCTTGTACCTAGGAGCCGGAGGAAGGTCAAAATGGGATCCAGATGACAGTAATTAGCATTCACAGTTAGAATTTGAAGTAATGCATTTGGACTCTTGTTTCTTGGGGTGGGACCATGGAATCTCATCCTCTGTTTTTTTTTTTGGTTTTGTTTTGTTTTTGTTTGGGGACTGCCTACTTGCCTAGATCACATGTACAGTCTCCTCATATATCCATGCTAACCTAACTCAGCACTTTTTTTTTTTTTTTGGAAAGGGAATAATAGAAGCATCTATCTCCAATTGATAACTAATTTCAAATGGAAAAAAAAAATAGTTTTTCCCAATGAAGTCCTATTGGGGATACAAATCACTCTTAAAGGCATGCCCCATACCTAGCAGTATATGGCCAAAACAAAACAAACTCAAGATTCTTTGTCTCATAACATTTTGTCAGGGCATTTCTTTTCAAGCTTACAGGTCCTTTATGCATATATTTTAACTTTCAGTTTTATGTTTTTATGAGATTCCCATGTTTCTACATCCATAGGTGTTTCTTATGCTTTTCCTTTGGTTCTTTTATTTTTCTATTTGTTTGTTTTGTTCTAGCCCTGATTTGTTTTTTTATCTTATTTTATTATTTATATGCCTGTTTGTTTTCTGAGGAGAGACAGAAAGGGTGGATCCAAATGTGAGGGAAGTTGGGGAGGAACTCAGAGGAGTTGGGGGAGGGAAAGCTGTAATCAGAACATATTGTATGAAAACATTCCATTTTCAATAAAAGAAAGAGAAAAAGTGGGTAACTGTCCATATTTAATCTGTAGGTGCATGGGCCTCACAGGAACTGATGTCCTAATGGGGAATGGGCTAATTTTGTTGTGGAACTGAACTCATCATAAGCAAAAGTAACCATGTTGCTTTGTAACCATCTTGGCTGGTGAGTAGATCAAGGTAAAGATGACCATGTGACATAACTATTACCTTGATTAATGATATCAAGGTGGCAATTCCCATGTGACTTACCACCATCTTGGTTAATATAACTGAGTTCAATCTCCAGAACCCATCAAACGGGGGTAGGGGGAGTGTCAAAGTAGCACACTCGTCTACTTAGCAAGTTCCAGGCCAGTCAGAGAAGCTGTTTCAAAACAAAAATCAACAGCCCCTGATGAACAACTCAAGCCTTCTCTGTCCCCCACATGTACATACATACATACATACATACATACACACTCACACACACACTCATAAGACTTTTGTGAAGTTGACTTTTTGCCTAAACAGACACCAAATTGAAACATATATTCTATTAAAAACACAATCATCATGCTAGAAGTTGCTCTAGTAATTAAGCTCTAAATAAGTAACATTTCTATGTAAACGATATCTATGTCGATGCTGAAACAGTTCACAAGCATTTCTTGAGAGCCTGCTCATTGTCAGCCACGATCCAATGTAGAGAGTACGTATTCCTCCACTCAAGGTACTCATGCCATTGTGGGGAGGAAGACAGGCCCACTGCAGAGACACTTGCATGAGTCCGATACAAAACCCTCAAGGAAGAGCTGCTCAGCTTGCCAGCATCAGGCAAGCCTGGGTGAAGAAGCCTGTTGGAACTATGTCTTAGAGAAGACTCAGCACTGCGCCTGGTAGACAGAGAGATAGGCTGCATTTTAGATGGAGTAGCTACCATGGAAACTCACAGACAACGAAGTTACCATGCCAGGGTGGTAGTAACTGATCTAACAATGTCTGTATCAGAAGAGAGACAGCATCCTGTAAAACTCAGGAATTAAGAAAAAGGCATCTTTAAAATGTGAGAAATCTATTCTCTCTAATCCTAGCAGACATTGTATAAATTGTTTTAACCTTTTGTTATTGGTAAACACTTTTAGCACATCCTGTGAAAATGACATCGTTTTAACATAGGAGGTAGCCGGATAGTTGCCAGCCTGGTTTCCAATTGGTTGTCAAAGGTAACATAACAGTACAGAGCTGTGGGTGCTAGATGGTGGGACTGGCTGTGGTGACAATATCATTGTCATTGTTAAGGCAGTTGTTTTGACATTGGTACAGGTTGTATGTTGGTATCTGTGGGGTAGGGATAAAGAGGCAAATGGCCCAGCAGACAACTTAGGATGGGACAGACAGGCTTGCATATGGTGGTGCTGGTCACACAGTATGGCTGTGAGGAACCAGGAGGCCCTCTGGGAACGACTTAGCATGTATCCTAAAATGGACTCAAGTGTGGGTCTGAGGAGCAGACTGCAAACGCTTACAATTTCTTTCAGTAGTAACAGATTTCTTCAGCAATGCCGCTATATTCCTACCATATAAAGCATGGCAGTCTTGCTTTCTCTCTCCATTTCTGCCCTTGAGTCAGGATGTGACCTTCAGCAAGTGAGGTATGCCCATGGCCTCTGTGTTCTTATTCCCCAGATGAAAGCCTCAGCTTCACCAGTGATCTTAGGAAGGAGGACTGTGCTTGTTCTGAAAAGTGCTGAAGAGGCTCACACACTCATTATCAGGGTGAAACACAAAAGGATTTCTTTCTTGGAAAATCAGGCTAACAGAAACTGTGGGCTGAAGGTCCCAAGGAGGAGGGACCGAAAGGCTGAGAGCGGGAGACTAAAAGAACAGGGCAAAAGCTGAAAGTTTCTTATTATAGGATTAAAAATAGGAGACCGATTACAGAGGCCTCCAGTAAAGGGAAAGCTGGAGACTCCCAGTCAAAAGTAGAAGGGTAGAAGAAGGGAGCCCTGAGAAGCGTGGTTGTCTTCAGCATGGCAGGGCAGCTCTTCTTCCACACTGATGCTGCAAGTATGCACGTGATGAAAAGACTTGGGTGGGGTTGTAGAGAGCATAGACACAGGAAGCTGGAACCGAGATGACAGGAGAGAACCAGGTGTCAGCACATGCTCCCCACTTGCATCCTCCCAAAATGGATGAGTAAATATAATTTTTAAAGATTTTAAATGAACTACTACACATTGGAAGGAGCACATGTGAGCAGAAGCTTGTGTGCTGGAACTTTCCTATTTATTGTTTGTTTCAGCTTTGTTCTCTGAGGACACGCTCCTGAATATCTGTGCCTCTATGCCTTCCCCAGGGGCCATAACCCTGAAGCAGAGGCTGGCCACACCGAGTTCTTTTCCTTGTGTGCTTGAGAATGGTCTAAGGACAGAGCTTCCTGCAGAAGAACATATAGAGAGGAAGGGGACAGGGAACCTCCAAGACTCTACCAGAAGTGATGGTGGGGGGAGGAAGTCCAGGTGCACTGTCTTTACCCACTGCTCTGCACAAAGACTTGTCTGTAGATGAGCACTTTCCAAATAATGCTACAGCACAGAAACATACTCTTTTCACCACGTTTTCCTGTCTTTAATTTCAGAAGAATAATTATAAATTCTTATCTTCCATGGTGGAGAAATAATTAAGCAATTGTTAATTGTTCCTCCCCTCTAATTTTTGATTTAACACTGTTCAAATTCAGAATGACATGCTCATGTGAGTTTATTTTGTTGCATACTCATCCAATTTTCTCTCTGAGTGATAGCTACACGGATGCTCAGCAAACACCCTCTAAAGCTGATGCTGGATGGCAGCGCTTTCACAAAAGCTTTAGATGAACATTTTCACTCTAGAAATGTTGCTGCAGTTTTCATCTAATAAAGTTTAAAATGAAACTGTAAGGTGACTACTGCTATAATTAACTACAGTAAAAATGAACCAAGTCATGAAATGTTACTCAATAGTTTTTCAGTTTTTCAAGGTCAGTTTAATAAAATCAAGGAAAGAAGCAGTGGGGGAGGGGCAAGGTAAACTTGAAACATTACACATTACAGCCATAAAAGGAGATGAAGGGACACATCTAATTATCAATTATAGATAGAATATCATCAATTGACTGATTTGTCTTTATGAAGACACAGGAAGTTGGACTGAGTTTCAAAGCAAAACAAATAGGATGCAATGAGATCACAATACAGCAGAAAAATGGGGAAGCCTTTGCATGGGAGCCTGTCATAGTAGCACACAGCTGTAATCCCAGAACTTGGGACACAGAAGCAAAAAGACTGAGTTGTAGGCTAGCCTGGTCTCAAAGTGAAACTATCTCCCAAAAGTGTGTGTGTGTGTGTGTATATATCCTTATATATGTAGGTTTCCAGTAGAAGGTGTGGCCCATATTAAAGGTATGTTTTCCTGCCTCAAGGTCCGAATTAAAGACTGAATCTTCCTGCTTCATGAATGCCATGCATACACACACACACACACACACACACACACACACACACACACACACACAGATTATAATAAATAAAATTCATTTATAAAACCTATCTTTAAATATAACCAAGACAAAACAAAGAGTTTTTGAGATCTGTGTGGTTGTACCCAATGATACAATATTTGTGTCATTTTCTGAGTGAGAGAGGAAAGAAAATGGGCCTGAAGAAAATGAGTAAATGGGGGGCGGGTCAAATTTTTTTCTAAATTTGTCTATAAAGAAATAAACCTAGAGATTAAAAAAGCTAAGCATACTTCAAACAGATAAAAGCTACACTAACACTCTATAACCAAACTCTGAGACACACCTAAGGGCATTCTCACTCATTGCCTAATGATGGAGAGCCTCCCTCCCTGGAGACACAGCAACACTGAGTACATGCACCAAACAGCGACGTTATAGCAGTGAAACTGAGAAATGCAGTGGGAAACCAGTAACTGGAGATTAGAACACCCTTTAGCAACAGATAGACCAGACTGACAGAAAGTCAGCAAGCATGTAAAAGAACTCAATAGCTCCATGAATACAAAGAATCAATCAACAATTTTATAAAAGCAGAATGCTTTCTTTTCAATAATTTGCCAACAATAAAACAAATATAAGGCATCTTCTAGGCCATAAAACAAAGCTAGTCACAACAAAAATGTAAATTTTCCAGAGTTGTTTGATCATCTGCATAGATGTCAATAGTAGAACAACAGACAACTCTCCAAATAATTATAAATTGCACAGTGTACTTTCAAATACTCCATGTATCTAAGTGGAAGAATCAAGGTAAATATGCAAAATATAGGTACAGATATGACTGAAAAGAAGAAAAATACAATAAAATAAAAAGTTAGGCTGACAGCTGAAGTCATGCTGAGAAAAATCCACAGAGCTAAATATTTTCATGTCTTATACACCAGTGCCTTGCCTGGCTAAATGACTGGCCACTACCCATAATTCATGTGTCAGGTTGGTGGCCAGCCATATAAACACCACACTAAAATCCCACGATGCAGTCATTTCTGTTAGAATTTGGAAATGAAACCAGCAGTAGTGCCTGTAGGCAATAAACCAATGCCAATACTCAATCTGGTAGGAGTCCTGACAATAAATACAGGTTTGAAAGGATCCCGTGGTGCCTTCCCAAAGTCCAGCTTGGCAAAGAGCTGTAGTGTTGGTGGTTTCAGAGTTGTTTTCCTTCATCTTGGTGACAGGATGGGGACCATGATCCTCTCAGCTGACATACGTACCTTAGTGGCCCCCAAACTGCTGTAATCTACTTGTCCACTGACTTCTTACCTTGGCAGAGAACCTCCTATCTCCCTAGGTACAAAGGGCATCATTTTAATCAGCTCTCAGCCTTGTGTATTTTCTGAAGGCCATGTTGTTTTTATCAACATGTAATAGTAACATTACAGGAGCAATGATGACCCTCATGTAGCTGTAACACTAAGTGACTCGCTCACTGTAGCATGAGCCACTCGTGAAAGCTGCAACCATGGAGTTCCCTGCCTAACTTGCAGGCAGTCAGCTCTGTCATAGAGCCCTGACCGCAACCCCTTCTGTTCACTCTCATCTCACCTCCACCCCAGCAAAGTAACTGCTTACTCCTTATAGAACTTGTGAGGAGGCCGTGTGAATCTTGTAAAAGCCTGAGCTTCCTAGGACTGGCATCACCTCTGCTGGATATATGCTCCAATCTGCATGAAATGGAGAGTGTGCATTGGTTGGTGCCAAGGACTCCCATAGACATGCTCAATCAGCCCTCTTCCATTTATCTGTGGTCATCAGGTACATAAGCAGCAACTTAAGATGTTTTTTTCTAAAGTCCCTTTTTGGATCTCTAACATGACTCTCAGGGGTTTAGCAGGAAGCTAGGGGTTAAGAGCCTAAATCCAACTTAGAGCTGAAAAGCATGTGAGTCTAAAATAATCCACTAGCACCCTCCATGATCTGTGGTTTCCACCAGCTGTCTCCAGAACCACAGACAGGCTGGCAAAGTTTCCCATAGCATCCCCTGCCACCTTCCAAAAGCCATTGGCAAAGTGCTCTTCAGGGTCTCAGACTCTTGCAAATGGCCAGGATCCCTCTAGAAAGCCCATGTTCTCTAAGAATGGCTCCCAAAATGCCTCATGGAGTCTCCAGGCTTTTGGTTCTTCCAGAAATGAATTATGCTAAATAGACTAGCAAGGTTGTTGTTTCAGTCTGTTGGGGACTCTGCTGAGTCTGAGTGAGCTGGGTGCCAAAAACTGTCAATGTTAATAAAACACAGCTCTCCCCACAATTCGAACTTGAGAGAGTTTATTCTGAGCTCATTATGAGTGAACAAGAACACATTCATGTTGTCTCCAAATTAAATTCTAGTCTAAAAGCAGTTAAATGAAACTTTTAGAGTTAAAACATCAAAGGAAAGCCACAAATCAAGGCATATTCTAAATATATCAATAAGAATGTCAGGTTGACAGTTATAGCAAAACATAGAATTCTAGGACACATTTTTACATGTTATTTGACAACATACTGAGTTTCAGAGTTTGTGTAAACTGTTAATAAATGCCAAAGGTTTGGCCTAATAGTTAAAGGATGTTAGTTAGATACAGAGCTGGGGCAATGAGTAGCTGAAGATAATTTGGCTCTGAACCTGCAACATTCTAACTCTCCATAATAATGGAAGCTCTAATCCATCAAATTTAATGGTTCACTGTAGAGAGTTCAGATTCTGGGAAGTAGAGAAGCCAATTAGGACAACAAAACTTATGTTCTGGACCTAAGAAGATATTTTTAAAATTGTGAGGCAAGTTAGTATGAAAGCTGAGTTAGATATAGAACTTTAAACTCATGGAGATGGTTAGATAGTAGAATGTTAAAGTCGGGTACCAAATACATATGGACTGGACATTGGGAATGTATGCTAAGCCATATAACTCTCATAATTGTGGCCTATTTATTTCTGTTGTTTTGTATTGTATTTATAGTTATAAGAGAAAGAACCATTTGTTGGATTGAAAGGGAGAGCTGTTGGGGGGAAAAGAAATACCTTAAACTAAAAAAAAAAAAAGAGAAGAGAATGGGGGGTTGAGGGGGAGGAGGGTGGAAGGGTGGGACTGGAGGGGGGAGTAGGGAGGGGATTATGATTGAGATGTAACTTGAAGAAATAAAAAATAATTTTTTTTTTTTGGTTTTTCGAGACAGGGTTTCTCTGTGTATCCTTGGCTGTCCTGGACTCACTTTGTAGACCAGGCTGGCCTCGAACTCACAAAGATCCGCCTGCCTCTGCCTCCCAAGTGCTGGGATTAAAGGCGTGCGCCACCACCGCCCGGCATAAATTATTAAAAAAATAAAGATAACAGTCAAATTCTGTTAGTCTATGGTCAAGAGTCCATGTTCACATACACAAAAGGCTTCAGACAAGAATGTCTGTGGGGTAGAGTCCTAAGAACGCAGAAACATGCAAGAGCCTGGCTGACCAGGCTGGAGCCCTGTGAAGGTCCCTCCAAGAGTATAAGACACTGGCCACTGGCTGTATGTCAAACCTGGTGTCTGAAGAGCAGGTAAAGCCTTTGAAGCTCTATACCTGAGGTCAGGATTTTCAGAATCACACACAGAAATATGAGGATTGAGTTTGGAGTAACATGGGGTTAACATGAATCTACACCTGGGTTTGATTTTCAGCACACAAGTCATACAGAGATTAAGAATGGAGATAGCACTTCTCACATGCCAGAAAGAAGGAGCTATGACTCCCCAATAAAACAATAAAAGAGGAAACAATAAAGACAGAGCACATTGGTAAAAACTAAAAGTGTTCTCTAAATTTGTCTATTTTCATAAATTAGTGCAGCTGTCAGACCTCATTACTGATGTTTCTTTGTGAAAAGGACAGTGGTGAATGCAGAAACTCACAGTTGGCTGAAAGGCAGGGAATAAGCATCTTTTGAGTGCTCAGCCACAAATGGGACATCTAAATCACACACCATGCGCAAAGGCTCAGGGAGCATCTCTGAAGAGAGGGAGGAAAGGGTGTAAGAGCCAGAAGCCAGGGAGGACCAGAGTGAAATAGGGTCTTCTAGACATGTCGGGACCACTCACTTGTGAAATCACAGCAGCTGTGGATGCCGGCATCAGACCAGCACAAGACCAGCTCGTCACCATTAAAGCATGCTGGAGAGAGGACACATGAGCCTCCACCCTTTTTTTTTTTTAAGGAACTATTGATAATTTACGGGTTTTGGGAGGAGAAGAGTCAGTTTTCTTTACAGGTGTGGCCCCCAGCAGGTCAACCACGCTCAGTAGACATGCAGCACAAATTGGATTTGATGAGTTTTAAATAAAAGAAAAAAGAAACAAAGTTCACAGTCAGTGAGAGGTTGGGAATTAGGAGAGTAGTGCATGGGCAAATGTGATCAAAGTAAATTGTATGTGTGTGAAATGTGTGAAGAATTAATAAAAATATTGTATATTTCAAGGAAGTAGAGAACTCAATGCACAGTAGTTGGTTCTCTGAAAATATTGATACAATTAACAGACCTCTCGTCTGACATTAGCAAAGAAAAATGGCACAAATTACAGACATTGGGAAAGAAACAGTGACAGCTCTCCAGGCTGCACAGACTTCAGAATGACAATAATGGGACACTAGGAACAAAGCTACCCTAAGCAATTTACATAAAACTGGACAGTGCCTCAAAGTCTACCTCACTATCCCACTTATCCTAATGAGATAAACTTGAAAAGTTCTAGTACTACCAAGAAAATAGAATGTTAGATGAACTGAATTTGAATATTGAAAATAATTAAGTGTAATTCTAAAGGCCAGGTGGTTTCATAAAATGTACAACATAACTCTTGGAGAATAAATGCTATAGCAGGCATGTAGGACCTTGTGCTCAGATAAACACTGGGGAAACAAGGAGTGTTTAACATGCAGGATTGTCTCTTCAAAGGGAGAGATGGGTAACCTCTTTTTTTGTCCAAAAGGCTGAAAATGGATGTGGTTAATAGCCCAGTGACTTCTATACTATCTGCATGGCCATCACACAACTGGTTCCAGTTCTCCAACACCCTTATCATAAACAAGCTTGTTTACAGTAAGCCTACTTCCTCAGTACCTATCTTTATGGAAGATGTCACTTGTACTTTACAAGAGTTTGGGTGTAGACATGTCCTGAGCTTTGTTGTCATTGTGTTAATCATCACCAGAAAACTGTTTTCCAAATTGTGCTGTGCTTAAATATGCCTAAAATAAACTGCCCAGTGTCAGACTCATGAAGTTTAAACCAACACCAGCTACTGAGTTGTGTTGACTTGAACCAAACTGTTCTCTAACCTCTAACGCTCTGTTGGACTTGGTGGTGGCAGAGACCCCCACAGAATACTGAATCTATGCTAATCTCTTCAGAAAAGGAAAGAAATTCCATTTCCTAAACTTATTGTATGGTGCAAGCAGTATATGAGTAATATAATCAAAGACAGTAAAGGAAAAGGTGGACTTGGCTGGAAATCTACTTCAGGAACACAGCTATAACTAGAATGTATGAGGCCCCAGATTGAACCATGGTGGAGAGGAAAAAGAAAAGCATAAAAAGAAAATTGCTTTTGAATTCATATGCAAACATCCTCCACCAGACCTTAGAAGCCCTGAAGCAATAAAGTTCAAAAATGCAACACATTTTCACTGAGAGGTATTTTCCAGGGATGAAAGGTTGCTTCAACATGTAGAAATCAAGCAACACAATCCTGTATACCCATGGACAAATAAGGTACTTTGCTAATCCCTTCCCCAAGAAGGCATAATACATCTACCCATTTCCTCATAAGGTCCTAACAACAAACTAAAGTAGGAGTCCACTAGAATTTATCCTAGGGAACCAATGAGTTTATTGGGTTTACTTACTGAGCATGGGTAAAGAACACAGGTGACCCTCAAAGAAGCCCAAAGCTCTGGAAAGTCTTCATCCCTAGATTGGTGGCTCTCTACGTCCAGTTAACTTGTCTGAGCCTACCTGAGACTCAGAGACCATATGCAATTAGGGCAGAATTACATTCAAGCAGTTGGAAGAGCAGCTGGAAACTCATGTGATTTCCTTTTATGAGGCAAGGTCAACAATCAATCTGTAGGTAGAATTCATAGATCAATGGCAATGGCCTCTTGTAAGCAAACACAGCTGATGAGATGAATGTGAAGACTTGTTTGGAGGACAGCGTATTTTAACAATGGAAGAGACATGTTACCAAAGTAGTTAGTGTCCATGATTATTTTACAAAAATTTGTGTGTATTGCATTAGGAAACTCTCAGCTACCTCAGAAAATTAGGAATAGTTCTACTTCAAGACCCAGCCATACCACTCCTAGGCATATACCCAAAAGATTCTCTACCAGACTACAAGGATCAGCTCAACTATGTTCATAACAACTTTATTCCTAATAGCCAGAAACTGGAAACAACCCATATGTCCTTTAACCAAAGAATGGATTAAAAAAAAAATCTGTGGGACATTTACACAATGGAATACTACTCAGTTATCAGAAACAAGGAAATTATGCAATTTGAAACCAAACGGATGGAACTAGAAAAGCCCATCCTGAGTGAGGTGACCCAGACCCAGAAAGATACACATAGTATGAACTCCAGACCCAAAGACAGGAACCTAGCATAACTATCCGAGGAGTGATCCCACCCAGCAGTGAATACAAACAGATGCTGCTGAGACACGCAACCAAACATTAAGTGGAGCTCTGAGAGTCTTGTAGAAGAGAGGGAGGAAGAATAGAGGGATCTGGAGGGGACAAGAACATTACTTAAAGAGCAACAGAACCAACCAACCTAGGCCCCTGGATGCGTACAGAGACTGAAGCACCAACCAACTAGCATATATAGACTTACCCTAAGCCCCTACATATGTAGTTGATAGGCAGTTGGTCTTTGTGCAGATCTCTTAGCAAGTGAAGTTGGGGGGAGAGGGGAAACTGCCTCTAACATGGACCCTGTTACCTGTTCATGGAACACTTTATCTTAGCTGGGCTGCCTTGTCTGGCCCCAGTGGAAGAGGATGCTTTCAGCCCTGATACAATGTGATAAATAGTCTGAGGAGAAGAAGAGGAGGGAGAGGGGGAAGGGGGTCGGACCAGGTGGGACCGGGTGTGGACAAGAGAGGGAGCTACAATCAGGATTTAACTTGAATAAATAAATAAATTTAAAAAAGAAAAGAAAACTCTTAGAAACCTAGAAATAGAGGCAATTGTCTCCGGCTATGATGAAGACAGTTTACCAAAGCCCTACAATTCACACCATTTTTTTTTTCTGTTGAGAGACTAACGGTTTTTTTTTTATTAAATACTTTATTTTTTTTCTTCAAGATACATCTCAGTCACAAACCCTTCCCTATTTCCCCTTCCTGTCCCACTCTTCCACCCTCTTTCCCCCAACAGCTTCCCCTTTCAGTCCAACAAATGGTTCCTTCTCTTATAACAGTAAATACTATATAAAACAGCAGAAATAAATATGCCACATTTATGAGAGTTAAATGGCCCAGTATACCTTCCCAATGTCCAGTTCATACATATTTGGCCCCTGACTTTAACATTCTACCATCTAACCATCTCCATGAGTTTAAAGGTCTATAACTGACTCAGCTTTCATACTAACTTGCATCTTATCAGTGGAGTGTAAGACAAGGAGCTGCCTACTTACTGCTGCTACTCAACATAGTATGATCTATTCTGGCCAGTCAAATATGACAGGTAAATAGAACAGAACTGCCCAGATTAGGAAGGGGGAAAGAGGCTGCTGCTAGTAACACAATGGCTTGCAAAGCAAATTTCATCAATTTTAAAAACACCTGAAAACTTACAAAAAATTCATAGGACACAGATGCACTTATGAAAATCAATTGCATTTTATGTACTTGTGACAGCTAGGTTGAAACTTAATAATATAGTACTAAATCAGATCTTAAAGTTCATAAAAGTGGCACAGTTCAATGTAAACTTATAAAACTATCTTCCTTACTCTCAGCATTGATTTAGCAGTAAAAGTAAATGGTTTATCTGTTCGGAACCCAAACATCTTCATGACTTTCCAAGGCTATAGGAGCCGCAGCCAGCTTCCTGTTAAGTTCAGAAAGTAGTATACAAAGGTGTGTATATTTTAAAATCCCAGCTCAAAAATTGCTTATATGAAAGCATCTTTAATTTTCATTCCCTGTGCAAGAAAGAAATATGTTAAATGCTAACAGTGAAAATAATGTAATATAATTTATAATGTTTTTGGTGTGTGTGTGTGTGTGTGTGTGTGTGTGTGTGTGTGTGTGT
>CAJQZJ010032473.1:762405-774835 GCA_907164525.1 Lophiomys imhausi
TATATATATATATATATATATATATATATATATATATATATATATATATATATATATATATATGTGTGTGTGCACATACAGTATCTATTGCTGGAAAGAAGAGCCTCTCTGTCCAGCCAAGCTATTGGCACGTCATACAGGGAGATCAGGGGATGCAACTTTCATATTTGAGTCATTCATGTTCCTGTAAATAGGCCCTCACCCATTCCCTGATAAGCAACCCTAATAAACCCACTGGTTCACTAAGCTAGAATTGCTTCTTTGGTCTATTGTCAACACCCTATGTGGGATGAACAAGACACTGGTTTGCATCTCCCCAGAGAGAGTATCACAATACTTGGACAGTGGCCCATTTCTCTTGATGGTTCTCCTGGCAGAGTGTCTTTCATATGTTCATATCTCCCTAGTACGAAGACATCCTTTCTTCCTCTGCTTGCTTCATCCAGAAGGTGGTGATGGCTTCTGGCTATTGTACTGCTCTGTGGGAACCACACCCCTTCCTCATTCCTGTAACCTGTTTGTACTCTGTTGATTCCCTTCATCACACACTTGTCATTTGGACCCCCTTTGTTGGATGATGTTTCCTGCAGGATTATATTTGATATAGAGCTGACCCTCCAAATAGATCCATTTGGCTCTCAGGTCTCAGTCAACTCAGTTTCCACATAGATTATGATCACAATCCTCTTGGTCTGACACAATATTTGTGTGAACACACATGAGTTAGCATGTGATAGTCTTTGTGTGACACCAGGCTGTGGAACAGCTGGTGCTCTTTAGGAGACCTGGGTAGCCGCAGCCTTGTAAGCATTCCACTTAGCTACCCTCTTAGATCTCCTTGAAACTATTCAGAGAGCAACTCACTTCTTTCCAAAACCCACGGCTCTCCTAATCCTTTCTCTAACTACACAATGTTTCATGTGTGCGTTTGTGTGTGTGTGTGTGTGTGTGTGTGTGTGTGTGTGTGTGTGACCATGCACATGACTGTGTGGGTATGTATAAAGGTTTGCACATCTGCAGAGACTGGAGAAAGAGCTTCCTGAATCACTCTCTGTCTTATTGCCTTGAGACAGAGTCTCTCACTAAACCAGAAGTTTGCCATTTTATGAGGTTGTCTTTCCAGTGAGCTCCCAAGATCTGGCTTCTCTACCAGCCAACGCTAGGATTACAGGTATATGCAGCCACGCTTGAATTCATGCTTACAGAATGAGCACTCCTATCTACTGAATGACTTTGATAGCCTCTAGTGATTCATATATTTAAATTTTTAAAATTATGTTAACGTATTTATTCTCTCTCTTTGTGTGTGTGTGTGTGTGTGTGTGTGTGTGTGTGTGTGTGTGTGAGAGAGAGAAATATACAAGTGAATATCAGAGGACAACTTGTAGGAGTAGGGTTTTTCCTTCCATCATGTGAGTTCCAAGAATTGAACTCAGATCATCAGGCTTAGTGGTAAGATACCACTGAGCCATCTTACCAACCTTCTGATATGTTATTTCTTGATAACAGTTTCCTTACTGTGGCTTAAAAATAGGCCCACTATGTAGAAGCTGTGTAACTCCCACACACTTCCTCTTTCACCAGTGGGATGTCATCATCCCACCTAAAAATATTCCCTGACCCCTTACCTTTTCCATGGTATATCTTCTCTCAGTCAAGGGATGCCCTCTGCAGCACACAGAAAGTGCCTGTTTTGTTCTCTACTTAAGACTGGAGCCTAGAGCTACAATGCATAATGCATTAGAAACACTTAACAAGTATTTGCTGACTAAATAGATGAGTGGACAAACGAATGAGAGAGTAAATGAAGAAGACAGAATGATATATTTTTTCAGGCCAGTTCTATTACTGACACAGAAAATAAATCCACTTCCTTATGTTCAAATTAGGGTTCCCATGAAAAGCTAATTTAAAATGCAAGACAGACTTAATAAATGAAAAGCAATGAATGAGTTAGAAAATCACCATTAGCACACTGCTGGTGTGATTGCCCTGGGCGATCGAAGGATGCTAAAATTAATGGATGGAACTCCAAGGAGACACAAGGAATTTGTGCAGGCTGAAAGTATCTCCTGAAAGGTGATTAATTACCATGTTGGGTACAGAAGTCCTCCAACAGGACTGTTGTGAAATGTATGCATTGTATGCACAGGGGTACACAGAGTACCCTGGCTAAATGCAGGAGGCTCCGTAGCACTTACATACCTTGGGAAGCAAAATTGCCCTCAGTTGAATAAGCTGATGTTCCCAAAAACCACAGCTTTTTAAAGATACTCTATGGCCAAATGATGGGAACCCATGATTTTAGAGAGTTAAATGTTATAGACCAGACCTGAATAATCTTGGGTTGTTTTTAGTCCCTCTGAAAGCTATTTTTTTTCTGCCCCTGTGTCTGACTTGTTATCTTTGTAACTATCAAAACCTTTAGAACACATTCTTAGCAAACCCCTGGCTCTCTTCCTCAGTATCTGGCAGGGATTTGATAAGTGACCTGTGGCTTCCTTTGTTCTGTAACTAATAAAATCTCACGTAAGCATTTCCACAGTAGATCATGTCTTCTTGGGTAATGACATAACACAGTAGACCTTGTCTTTTGGGGTAATGGCCTGGTTACCGGACCGTGGTCACTCATATTTTGAATAAGAATAACCTAATTCTTTTTTGTGTTTTTTTTTTTTTGTATCAACAGTTGAGAGCTACTGGAAAAGTATGGAAAGATAATTAGGGTAACTTTCCAGTGGACATCACAATGAAACCACCTTAGCCAAGGGATCAGCACTCACATCCGCAGCAGCAAGCCATGGGGATACACAACAGGACTCTATGAAAAAGCACCACCAGGAAAAAGCATCAGGCAAGCCCACACCCAGTATAGTGTCTACACACACCTGATCAGAATGCTTCAAACAGGTCAAGGTCAATAAAAATAAGGAGAGGCAGATGAACAGCTCCTGGAGAGAGAAGATACAGTAAGATTTAAACACAACATGGCATGAGTTGGCTGGGAGATAGGAGAGAACTCAATGGGTAAAGCACTTCATTTGCCAGCAGGAGGCACGGTTCAGACCACCAATAGCCATGTAAAAGCTAGGCACAGCAATGCACACCTATAACACTAGCTCTGCAGGGCAGAAACAGAATGATCCTGGGGTCTCTTTAGCTAGCAACTCTAGCTGAAATTGAGAAGCCCTGTGTTCAATGAGAGACTCTACCACAAGAAATAAAGTGAATAGCAATAGAAGAAGAAATATTGATGTCAACACACACACACACACACACAGAGAGAGAGAGAGAGAGAGAGAGAGAGAGAGAGAGAGACCAAATAAACAAACAACCCAGAAGAATAAAAACTAGAGCATAAAATGTCAAAATATGATGCTAAAGCTAATTCATTAGTTTTGTCCGGTGAACTATGGTTATGGAGTTGCTATTGAAAAAGAAGGAAGTGACAAAAGAAAGACTCCACTTTTCTTCATAACCCTTCTGGATGCCTGAAACCACTGCAAACCAGTGTTAAGCAATGATAAACAGCTGATCACAAATGAATAACCTTCAACCTTCCTGAAAACATGCTCTATCCTCCATCTGTTGGCCAATCCTTTGTTCCCTTCACTTTGGTGGTGGAGATTCACAGTTGAGCTCATGATATGACTGACTTCTGGTTGTATATTGTCCTTCTGTTCCATCATTGACACTCTCATTCACTGGGTAAATGATAGAATCTCTGTGCCTCAGGCTGAAAGAAATAACTCGGGTAAATGCTCCTCTAATGCAACTACTAACAATCGATGAGAATCTCCTGGAAGTAAATTACTTGCATTTGTCGCCAATCTCATTGTCTTTCTGAATGTCTCCTTGATGCTGCAGGCCCTCTGAGAACAGATTCCCCATTTAGAGGAATGAGGATGCTCTTTTCCATGGTTGCTTTCCTGATGATTCATTTATCAGAATCCAAAATGAGATCTAACTTACGAGGGGCACCAAGCTCTTGTAACTGGAGAGTTTATGGATCTGTAATTGGACATACAGAAATGGCTGACAAAGGCCAAATTACAGTATAGTTTCATTGAAATTACAGTATAGTTTCATTGAAATTACACTATAGTTTCATTGAGGACAGGGGCAGTGCATAACAAAGTGTGTGTGTGTGTGTGTGTGTGTGTGTGTGTGTGTGTGTGTGTGTGTGCAACTATGAGTGCAAGTACATGTATGTACATGTGTGTGGGTACCAAAGGCTGATGCTAGGTACCTGCTTCAATCTCTTTCCATCTTTTTTTTTTTTTGAACCAAATTCTTTTACTGAGCCCAGACCTCACTGATCCAGTTAGATCAATGATTCTCATCCTGTGGGTCTCAACCTCTTTAGGGGTCACTAGACTATCAGAAAAGACATATTTACATCATGGTACATAACAGTAGCAAAATTGCAGTTACAAAGTAGCAACAAAAATACTTTTATGGCTGGGTATCCATATGGTCACCATAATATGAGGAGCTGTTGCAGGATTAGGAGGATTGAGAACCACTGAGTTAGACTGACTGCTGAACATGTTCTTGGGATCCTCCTGTCTCTGCCTCCAGAATGCTAGGGTTGTAGGTGCACACCTCTATGTCTAGTTTTAAGATTGGATTAGTATTGATAAGAAGTACTGACTATGTGTCTCAAACCATCTTATGCTGCTTAACAGAGTGCTGAATAACTTAGAATGAGCGTGTCTGCCTATGACAGAAGAGACCAAACTCAGCCTTGAGCCTTCTTATAATTGACATTTGTGTGTTCAAAAGAGTGGATGGAAACCTCATCATTCAACACCCCCATCTGGTCCTACCTTGTAAGACTGTTGACAGGGATAAAGATACTCTTTAAAATATTTTAATTTGTTTATATCCCCCACTATCTTCTTTTATCCCATTCCCACTCCTGCTTAACCCCTTTATATTCCCAACAATTCCCTTAATACTTTCATGTGTTTTTGTATGACGGATGTGTGTGTGTGTGTGGGTGTGCATGAGTGTGTATGTGTGTGTCTGCCTGTGTCCCACTGAGATTAAGTGGATTGCTTCCATGAGCATGGGTGGGAAGGTATTTACTGAAGGATGGGAAACTTACCAGTGGCTACACCACTGATTCCCACTTCCATGGTAGGAATGAAGAAAGTCTAAAGAGACACCTGTGTCCTTTCCATTGGCTACCTGATTATTGAAATAAAAAGCCCCAAGAAATTGAAATCTCTCCAGGAGTCCCATGTTGAAAATCTGAAGCTCGATGCCAGACAGAAGGGGAGCTTGCCTTACAGGAAGAGATTTCACAGTTTTAACAACTTGTCAAACCACCTTGCAAGAGTGTTTGTACCACACCATGACCAAGGCTGCTTAGTTAGCAGGAGGCTCCTCAACGTCTATTTAACCGTAAACCTCAGATCTAGGGTATCAACTTAGAGCTTAAAAGCATGTGCCACTTTTTGCAAAGGACCCAAGTTTGATTCCCAGCACCCACATGGTGGCTTACAACTACCCATATCTACAGTTCCAGGACATGCTAGAAAGACATTCGTATCCATAAAATACACTAAATTATCCATAATATCAAATTTCTGAGCATGCAACAGATTTAAGATAGAAGTAATAAGATAAAAATAAATAAATCTTAAGCTTAAACCACCTGCCAGGACCCTGAAGATGGACTGTGGGGATTACTAACTGTTAGGGCCCAGATTCTGGCTCTAATTCCATTAGAAAACCCACTGTTATTCTGGACATCAATTTCTTTAATTTGGGGTGGACACATTCAAACCACAGCATGAAAGCCTTTGCTGGATTCCCAAGCACTGTGCCCAGATGTGTGCCCCAGTGACCTGCTCACCCAGTATTCTGGGCTGGTTCTGCTGGTTCTGGCTTGAAGGCTTGGTAAATTTGGATACAAGGCACCTAAGAGAGGTTTAAGTAGAATGCTTTAGTTTCCCTTCACCCCCACTCTCCTGCACAACTACATTTGAGAGGGCGTGAAAAGACAAGGGTGTTAGCATCTACCCTTGAAGATTAACAGGCAGCCTTGACCTGAGAGTGAGCCTTGGACCATGCCAGTAGGAGGAAGGTAGGTGCAGAGCTGAAACAGTTGGAGAATAGTTTATGACACAATGATGGTGTTGCATATCATTCTGTTCAACGATAATCAACACAAGCATCAGTTAGAACCACAGGTGGGATCACAAAGCCTTCAAGTCAAGGGATTCTGATACAGTAGCTGCAACCAAAGGAGAGTGAGCTTCATGCTCCTCATGGTATGGGAACAAATTCAGTTTTGATTCATCTACTGTAGGGACACACACGTTTCAAATGTGCAGTTTTAACATCTATAAATATATCAGTGATAATGACACTGATAATAGAAAAGGAAACATGCTGTGCTGGCTAGTTTTACATCAGCTTGTCACAAGCTAAAGTTATTTGGGAAGAGGGAACCTCAACTGAGAAAATGCCCCCACCAGACTGGCCTATGGACGAGCCTGCGGTGAATTTTCTTGGTTGATGATTGATGTGGGGGGACCCAGCTCGCCGTGGGTGGTACCCTGCACAGGTGGTAGGTGCTGTAAGAAAGTAAATTGAGCAAGTCATGAGGAACCAAAGAGGAAAGACCAGCAATCCAAGTGAAAAACAAAGAGTCCATATTCGTGGTATATGGAGGATTGTACTAACAAGAAAGAGGTCAATAGGAGTATCAGAAATAACTGTGAATAGATGACTTTGAGGAGGGCTCCGCACAAAACCCAGAGACATCAAATATACACATAGAAAGAATATAGCTTTATCAATAAATTAAAAAATAAAAATTTAAGCAAGAAGGACACATCATTTTTGAGCAAACAAAAATTAAGAACAACATTGATATATTATTGGCAAGCAAACTGAAAAAAATTGTATAAATCAGCTAATTAACTATACAATGGTAAACCTGTATTGAGGATGATGCTTAATGTATCAAGGTTTAAAGTAACCCCATAGCTGGATGTGTAGCCGATCTACCACCCTGCCTGTACACACAGCTACAAGTCTTTGATAATTATCTCCAGTTCTTATTTTTTTTAAACGACTATTAAATTTTTTTATTTTATATTAGTAACATGTATTTTATCTATAAATTGTTTGTGGGAAAGAAAAATACTAACTCTAAATTCATAAATATTCACACAACCAAAGATAGCTTGGATGAAGCCTCAGACTATATCTTTAAAATTATATTTAATGGTTTCAATTTTATGATCAGGCAAAACATCCTCACAGTAAAAAAATTTTTTTCTTCCAAAAACACATTGAGAAGCTGGGGAAATGGTTTTCAGTGAGTAAGAATGCTTGCTGTAGAAGCATGAGGCCTGAGTTCAAATCTATCACCCACACACATAAAAAGCTGAGTGGCTATGGCCACTCCTGTTGCCCCAGCACTGTTGGAGAGGGAGACAGGAGGCTCGCTGATCTAGTCAGCACACCTGACATCCTCCTCTGGGCTCCACACACATGTGCATCAGCACACACACATATGCACATGAAGCACACTCACACAAAGTTGCTTGATGTCTTGTGTAAAATTATTTTTTGGAGGGGGTAATTATCATGGTGTGCTCGCCTGAACATTTGTATGTGTGTAGAGGGCAGAGGGCAGCATCGGATCTCACTGGTCTAGTGAGGGTCTGCTGCCTGAACACTGAGGTCAGGATCTGCCTGTCTTCTCCTCCCCAGCACCAGCATGTCCAGCATGTCAGATGTACCCCTGCCATGCCCAGCCTTATAAAGGTGAGTTCTAAGCCTGGGATTGTGGTCCTTCTGCCGGAGTAACAAGCTCTTTCCCATCTGCTCCATCTCCCCAAGCCACTAAAGGCATGTTGCTGCTTGTATATTTATTTTCCTCCTAGGAATCCTGCTATACGCCCCATGCTTACTGCAAAACCAGGATTATATTCTATTTTAAATTCTTAGGAACTGAAATATTAACCCCCTCTCCAAAAAAAAAGTTAAATTTCTACCATTTTTAGCCAAGCTGTTTTCTAGGACATTTCTACCAATTCTCACTCTCCCAGCAGCATCTGAGAAACCCACCTCACTGGAGTGTGTGAGAATTAAGTAGTTCAATTACAAAAGCATCCAGCTTGGTTGGGAAAAGTTTCATTCTGGTGTGGGTTAAAATTCATTCTTTAATCACTTGTGTGACTGCGTTCTTTCCCTGAGGCCTCCCTACGCAGGCATAGGCTTTTTCTCTTTTATATTTGTGATTGTTCTGCCCCCATTTAACTCCATTTTTCATTAAAGTTATTTTTCCCTGTTATTAGACGGCATCCCTTTGCAAGTACACATTTTAATTTCTGCCTCAAATGACATTAGATGGACATCCTGCATGTAATCATTGCCCAATCACTGTACATTTTTATCTAATTGCTCACTATTTTAACTTTCCAGCTATCGAGCTGACTGAAATGTAATGAAATATCACAGACCAGAAGCTTATGAGACTGTCATAATTCCTGAGCTGAAAGTTCAAAGTCGAAGTCTGAGCAGAGCTGGCTGATTCTGAAAGCTGTAGGAGAAGGGTGTACACTGGCCTCTCCTTGGGTGGTAGATGATCTGCTGTTGGCCCCTGAGTTCTCTGTTTGAGTCACAGTTTCCAAATTTCCCTTTCTTTTTTTTTCATTTTTCTATTTTTCCCTCCTGTGTACCTGTGTTCAATGTGTTTGTACATGCGCACTTGTGTGTGACTGTCAACAGGTGCTATTGTATTCATGGGAACATGAGAGGACCACTTCAGGTATCAGTCCTTAGTTTCTTCTGTGTTTAACACAGTGTCTCTTCACCACTCTGTCTGGCTAACTGGCTGATGAGCTTCCTTCTGGAGATTCTCCTGTCTTTAATTCCTATTTCCTAGTAGGGGCATCTGGCTTTTGCATGAGCTCTGGGATCCTCATGCAAAAGCCTCAGATCCTCACGCTTGAACAGAAAGTGATTTTACCCACTAAGGCATTTGGCCAAACTCCAAATTTCCTTTTTTTTTAAAAAAAAAGATTTATTTACTTATTCAAGTTACATCTCAAACACAGCCCCCTCCCTCCACCCCTCCCACTGATACCCTCCCAACTTCTCCCCTTCCCTCGGGGGGGGCCCCCAACCCATCAAGCCCCCTCAGTTCATCAGTCACATGGTAGCTGAGAGCTTCCTTTTGCACTGGTGCCCAACATGGCAGCCCAGCTAGGGTAAGGTGCTCCACTGTTAAAGCACACAGGTCAGATTGGATTAGGAACCCCCCTGATCATCTCATTTTGCTAGAGTAGTAGTGAGGGACTGTTAAGGAAAAACTCCTTAAGGTCAAGAGAACAGATTCTCTGACCTAGGTAGAGAGCTAACATTTCAGCTTCTTGTACAGTGCAGAAACAACAACAATGACAAAAACCCCAAACAAACAAACCTTGTAAACATGTGGTAGAGGACTTAGAAGAAGTGTTGACAGTGCCAAGTTCAGTGAAGGTGTATTCAATATGCCTGTTGGATATACGCCTTGTCCATTGAGGCCTGAGGATTCTAAATTCCTTAGACCTTGTCCCTCTGAATTGAAGATTCTGTTTACAGGCTCATAGATAGGCTGCTTGCCTTTCTATAGCAGTAGGAATCCTGGAATCAACTACTGACAAGGACAGACAGAGAAAGGGCTGTAGTATGGTCTGGCACCTTAGTAGTTCTTTCCTAGAGTCCTTGTGCCCAGAGAGCCCATTACAAATTCAGACATGTTATCTAGAGGGTGCTTACTACTGTCTGTGAGACTGCAGGGATGTGGTCTGATGACTCCTCCCTGGCTCAAACATCACACCACGCAGGCTTGTTATTTGCATTTCTTTGTTGCTAATCCCAGAACTGTTTCAATGTGACATTTCAGTCGATGGTCCCTGGAGCAGTGAGAAATGACGACCTTGAGGATGAAGGTGTTGGTAGCCTATCAGAGCTGTGAAGCCACACTTCCAACTTCAAACTTTTAGTGTCACTTCCTGTGTGCACGTGAGACAGAGGCTTGCTGCCTGTTCTGCTGATTCTGAATAAAGCACAACTGAACAGTGTTACTATTTATAGCACAAGAACTCTGTGAAAACAAGAGCAGGAAGGAGGGAGCAAGCATACTGTACCTGCCTGTCAATCAGGAGGAAGAATATTCTGAAGACATCTGCACCCCATCTACTATACCAGAACATTAAAGCAAGGTGTCCCAAGAAATTGAAACTTCCTCTAGGAATCTCATGCTGGGAAAGAAAAAGTTAAAGCCTGGTGCTAGTCAGAGGGGGAACCTGTCTCCCACTGTACCCAAAGAAGAGTTTATGAAGCTCTGACAACTTGTCAGACCGCTTTGCAAGAGGGAGTGGAGCCCAGACAATGATACGCCATTCCACACTTTGACCAAGAATGCTCAGCTATGCATATCCTTGGCCCCTCTAATTAAACCTGAACCTCATGCCAATGCCAAAACCTGGAAGACATTCTTGGGTGGCAGTGGGGACATCACTGGATCTTTTTGTCCTTCTTCCCCATGTGATCATGTTGATGAATTACCATTTTCTTCTTTTCACTGTTAACTTGGTTCTTTTTAATTGGCCTACTGGGACGTGTGGCTAAGCCTAGCTTAGAGTTGCCAGGGCACATGCTGTGACAGTAACTGTGGTAACCTAATTTGTTAGATTACTAAGCCTGACGCCACGTTGTCATTGGCATGTAGTGATCTTTGTGGCTTTATAACTTCTCAATTTTGCCTATGTACTGTGCAACACTATTCCTAGGGAGGTGTGGACAAATGGCTACTTACCCCCCCGAGTACACAGAACAGACCAAAATGAGGATACCACCAAAGTCCAACTTGGAGGACTCATGAGTTTTACTGGGGTTACTTCTAGAACTATGGCTGAGGGTGTCACATACAGGAGCAGAAATGACTCAAAGATGGCTGCATCACCAAAGCCCACCCCAGCATGAGTGACGGATCATGAAATCTGGAAATGTATAGCTCACTGCACAACCTGCAGGCAGTCCAATGGGTGTCCTTTCCAGGTATCTCAGATGGCCCGAACCTTCTTCAGGCAGCTCAGTCTATGTTCTTTCTAGGTGACTTAGCTTCCTCTGCTACACTTCCAGCTTGTGTGAAAGTGTCTCTCAGCTGTCCTCACTGCTTACATAAGCTTGGGGAGAGAGGGAGCTAATGAACCGGGTCTGTTTGGAGGACTTCCTTAAAGTCTTTTTATTGTTCACTTCCTGAGCTTAATGAGGCCCCTATAGTATAGAATGCCTGACCTCCCTTAAGGCCATCCTCCAGTGTGGATGGTTTAATCTGAGAGAAATTTGCCTCACAGCATCATCTGATGGTGTGGTGGTTTGAATGAGATTGGACCCAGTTGGAGGACTGTTTAGGAAGGATTAGGAGGCATGCATGGCCTTCTTGGAGGAGGTGTGTCACTGTGGGCAGGCTTTGAGGTTTCAAAAGTCTGTGACAGGCCCAGTCTTTTTCTCCGCCTCCTGCCCGTGGATCAGATTTTAATCTCCCATCTGCTGCTCCAGCACCATGTCTGCCTGCTTGCAGCCATGTTCACTACGATGATGGTCATGAACTCACCTTCTGAAACTTTAAAGGAAACCCCCAATTAAATGCTTTTCTTTTATAAATTGCCTTGGTAATGGTGTCTCTTCACAGCAATAGAATACTAAGACAGGCAGGTTAATCTCAGAATTGAATTGTATTTCCCATGCCTTCTATAAACTAGAAATGCTACCAGACGAGAAGAGGGCAGTGGCATTGGGAAATCCTTTCTTGAGAGCTCGACCATCAGGACTTGCACCCAGAGATTTCCACAGTAAACAAGCAGGGAGCTAGATGTGTCTGTGACCTCCAGCTCAGTGTCTTTTTCATGTAAACAGAAAGACCATCGCAAGGGTCTTTTCTATCTAACTTCTATCTGACTAAAGCTTGTTAAACTTCAAGAGACTGCAAGGAGTTTTTACATGTCAAGAGATAGGCTTGCCACTAATTCAACCATCTCACATTGGAGATTCTTCGATGCTTTTCTTCTACTTGGAGTAGAATAGGGGGTGCTGTCAGGAGCTGATATGTCATGATATCAAAAAAAAATCTTAATTTAAGACCACATCTTTGAATGCCATATTCTGCAGATCTCTTGGGGTTTTTGAAGATGCCCTATCTATCTCTTGTATTTAGATAAGCAAATGTTGCTTGTCTCTTAACAACTTGATTACTGAGTAGCTTAGAGAATATCTGTGATAGACTGTCTTAGTAGCTAACAAGGTGACATGCATGCATGACTAGGAGTTTGTTTTTCTTAACTATCCTAAACAGTTTAAGACGGTTGGTACTTCAACTGCAGACAGACTGCTGTCCAAAAAGGACAAAACTTGGTAG
>CAJQZJ010032473.1:775235-788287 GCA_907164525.1 Lophiomys imhausi
AACTTTAAACTCATGGAGATGGTTAGAAGATAGAAGGTTAAAGTCAGAGGCCAAATATGTATGAACTGGACATTGGGAAGGTATACTGGGCCATTTAACTCTCATAAATGTGGCATATTTAATTCTGCTGTTTTGTATAGAATTTACTGTTATAAGAGAAAGAACCATTTGTTGGAATGAAAAGAGAAGCTTTTGGGGGGGGGGAAGAGGGTGGAAGGGTGGGACAGGAAGGGGGAATAGGGAAGGGTTTGCTACTGAGACGTAACTTGAAAAAAAAATAAAGTACTTATAAAAAAAAAAGAAAAAAAAAACTTCAAGAGACTGGTTATATTACTGTTTGTACAAGAGCAGGAATGGCTGCTGTGGAGGTGAGTGTTTCCTCCATGGCCAAAATTACAAGCCTCCACCTGATGCTGAGCATACTCCCTTGTAGATCATCATTGAAAATCCACCATTGCAATGGATTAGCTGGTGAAATGCCTCTGATTGCCTAAGCTTTCTTTCACCACAAAGTTGAAGTCCTAAGGCTTCCTCTCTCCTCCTAGATCACCACCCCAGTAAAGATGTCTAGGTTTATGAGGCCTGAGAGTTTCTGCAGCTTTATGGCAAAAATGTGTGGAAGGAGACTGATTCAAAAGTTTCTATCTTGGCTTTAGATGATGTCTGCTGCCCTCAGGTGATGCATTTCATTCCCATTGTGACCCTGAGGATGCCTACTGGAGCTGGGTGACATGATTCATGGACCATCCTTTTGTTATCGATAATGCTACTCACCAGGTAATTTTGCCCTCTCTTGCAATCCATTAGCTGTAGCTATCTCAGCCTTTCAACTTCCATTCAGCTGGCTTGTCAGTATGCCTGTCTGCACACACGCTGCATGTCAGAACCCCCAGCCTTGGTGGTTCCCATTGAAGATCAAAGATTACAGAAAGACAAGGAGATTGTCCCTTCCTTCTTGGGTAGAAGTAGAGAGACTGGACTATGATCTATTCTCATTCCTCTGGCTGCTCTCCAGTATTGCCAAGGGCAGAAAACAGGTTTCAGAAATGGGACATGGTCCCAAGGGCTCCTATACCTTTGCTTCTTAATGCTTCTTCTGGGTACGTGTATATGAGAAAGAAAGACATATTATGAAATATGGCCCATATAACTGCTGACAAAAGGCTCTATGTCTAATTCTCATAGATTAGTATGATACATCCCATGTACAGATTATGATAGGGTCAGAAAAAACTCACAGGGGGCTTTTCTAGGAAGTGCCTTCCTTAAGAGGACACAGTCATAGCTTAGGGATGGATGGGGTTGAGGAGATGGCTTATGAAGTACATTGCTTGTCAGACAACCACAAGAACCTGAGTTCGATCTCTAGAATCCAACTTAAAAAGGTAGACATCGTGGTTCATCCTTGTAACTCCAGTGGTTGGGAAGTTGAGACAAGCAGACCTTTATGCTTCATTGGACAACTATAGTCAGTGAGTTCTAAGCCAGTGAGAAACTTTGCCTCAAAAATGCCATCAGCTCTTACAGGGCATTCACCACATAAGAGGGTTCTCAGGGAAAGGTAAGTCGCTGCCCGCCCGAACCTCCAGCCTTCATTTCGAAGACAAACAGATGTGACAGGGGTGATGTCTAAGCATTTCCCATTTTTAATGTTTCGTTCCCTAGCTTATGTATAGAACCAAATGGATGTTTCCACATGAGGCTACGTGGGCCAATCACATTAAAGGTCATCCTATCACATCACGTGGCACAAGTCTGGTAACATGGTAATCATGCACTGGTCATGAATATGGAAGTCTTGCTCACCCAAACAGCTATACCCATCATCGGGCTTCAACTCCTCCCCAGCATCTTCTGGCGGTGTCATCTTAGATATCTCCCACAAGTTACTTTCATTTTCCCAGCCACGAGGCATTTCTCATAAGCCTCCATTTCCCAGGTACCACAAAAAACAAAAACAAAAAAACCCAAGATGGATGAAGAACCACTCCTGAAGCTGACCTCTGCTCTATACACATACATATTCACACACATGCATGTAAACCTGTATACACACCTACACACACACACACACACACATACACACACAAGGACTGAAGGAAGAAAAATAAGAATCCTGTATCACATATTTCTCACCAGTGCTACTTTTTAACTTATAGTGCCTCCTACCATATTAAATTTCATACCCAAAAACAAGAACAAAAGTTCAGATCAAATCAAGTTTTACTGGGTGAAAGCCAAGAGGTTGGCATTGTTGTCAGGGTACCACTGGAGGACAGTCCAGGTCTGAAGGGCAGATCTTGCTACAACTCTAGTGTAACAGTCAAATGATATTTATATACCTAGGATACTTTTTTATGTTAAAAATGCTGGTTATGACTGGAGTGATTCTCATCTGGTAATGCACTTGCCATACATGCATGAGATCCTGAGTACAATACCCCAGAACCCATGTTAAAAAACCTAATGTGGTTGTATGTGCTTTTAATTCCAGTGCAGGGTGGGCAGAGATAAGTAGACCCCTGGAGCTCACTGACTAGCCAGCCCAGCCTATTGTTGAGTTCCTTGCCAATGAGAGACCCTCTCCCTCAAAGGTGTGTGGTACCTGAGGAATGTCAACCAAGTGTTCCCCCTGGCCTTTACATACATGTGCACACAAACACATTTTACACACATGTACACAAGCACACATACATGCAACCCCACGCCCTGCACATATATGTTCATCTGCACACAAATAAACACATAAATGTACACATGTGTAATTGATATGATTTAAAGCTTAAAATCTAGCCTAACAGATGACCATCATGTCTTCTATTTTCCACACTCTGGGATTTTGATAACTTCTGTTATCCCATGTTTCATTTCTGCCAGACCCCCAGTTTTATGATCTAGATAAGATATTTAAATAGACTCTTGGAGACAAACTTCATCATGGTGCTATTACCAAACTTAGCATCACAGTCTATACTGCAAGAAGCCAAATAAAATAGCAAGTTGATAATAAAATCAGGAAAAAGACATATTCATTCAATATGGACACATTGGAAGAAAGGACAAAGAGATCCTGTGACACCCTAAGTCCATCGCCAGGTTCTTGAGGTGATGTTAAAATATACGAAGAGGGCCACAGGCAAGCACATATGAGCAGTAGAGGTCAAGATGTGGTTCCACCCACCACTGATCTATCACTGTCTCTGTAAAGTTGTAAACCTCTTCCCTAAAAGAGGAAAGTTTCCTTTTTGAATGGTCCAGGCTCTTCTCCTAGCATGAAATTTCAGGGGAAACTATAATTTCTTAGGGCCTATTGTTTTAATAGTCTGACATCAAAAGTATCTCTTTAGAATATATTCATTTATGCTGGGTGAGCTAGAGTCCTGGGGTTTTCTTGGGTAATTCAACTTTACACAGAGATATACCTTGCCTTCCCAGATCTCAGACAAGTATAGACCTGGATGAGGGAAAGACAAGACCCTGCATCTCAGCAGGTCTTTAGCATCCCACCAACTAGACCTGACATACTTCCAGTGTGCATTTCTTTCTTTTGATCTTCTTTTAAAACCACTTTCCTGTCAACGAGGACTTTTTTTAATGTTATCATTCCCAGAATACTAATGAGTTTTCCATCAAAAGCTTTGTGGTGATAAATTATGATTAAATTAAAGAGACTACAAAGTTAACAAGTTAATCATATAAAATAATGATTCAGTCTATTGATTGTATCATCTAGACCAATTACAGCATTGCCAAAGATCAAAGTCACCTAAAATCACCATTTCTGCTTGTCGACAATGATTATTGTTAAAGTAGACTTGGTGCTGGAAAGAAGTACTGGTTCAGTGGGAAGAAAAAAATGACTAAGAAAAAAATTCAGGTGTCACAAGGACAATATGTAAACCTAAAATACTATTTTCTCTAAAGTTAGAAGATACTCAAAAATGTTTGGCAGGATGGGGAGGCAGCTCAGTGGGGAAGGGTGCTTGCCATGCAAATGTGAAGACTTCGGCTTGATCTCCAGGTGTGACTGTGGACCTGCCTGTTATCCCAACTCTGTGGATACTGGAAACAAGAGGCTCTCTGTGGCTTGCTGGCCACAAGCCTAGCTCCTGGCTTACTGTCAGACTATATCAAGTGAATACGGTGGGGAGTGGTAGATCAGGACACATAACTATGCAATATTTATTCAACAAAATCCATAGAAACTCAAAGCAGTGGGATACTGTGGCATTTACCTTAGAAACTGTATCCACTTAATCCTAGCTAAGTTGATAGAGTGGCTTGGAAGCCAGGTTCCAGTTCCCATTGCTCCTCTCTCTTTGGAAACTGGTGAATATTAAAAATTCTTGTATTGTACAGCCCCACCTGCAGAATGTCTATAGTGAACGCATAGCAGCAATCCGTTGGTGATGCCTCTTTGCCACACCCAGTTCTCACTGAAAATGCCTATGTACTGAGGTATGAAGGGCTTTTGATAGATCCAAAACAGACCCCCAAATGACAGTTCTGCTGACAATGTCTTGGACTTAACCCAAGCAGGACACTGACCAGAGATAAATGGAAAAGTTGCTATCTGGTAAACAAAAACCTAAACTCAACATTCCTCAGGAATCTCATAATGTGGTTTCTGTTTACCAGGAAAACCACTATTTCCCATGATGGTCAACTACCTCCATCAGGGGTATCTCTAGTAGCTAAGTAACACAAACAGCTTGCAACAGATCAAAGTCCCCATGCTAACTCCAAAATCTCCTTCCACTGCTACCTTCCCGATAAAATTGGCACCCCCCCCCCCACCAGCCACATCCTGCTGGGTGCTGTTCTTGGCCTCTAAGAGGCAGTTGGTTAGTTTGTTTGCCCCAAATAAACTATCTTTCTACTTCACAGAGTGGTCTAGTTTTCTCCTCACAGCTTTGCACTAATGGAGAAAACTTTTAGTGGGAACAATTTTATTATTGTTTAAGAATTAAAGAACCATCAAAGAAACAACAAAACTAAAACATGGCAGCCAAGTTGTAAATCATGGCAACTGCCTGGAAGAAGGAGGTAGAGAAGACAAAGAGAGAAAGCTGCGCTTTTTGCAATAGAAGTTGGCAAGCAGCCACATGGCAGAAGGGAAACAATAGCTTAAGAGAGCAAGTATGAAAGCCTTAGGCTTGGTCAGTATCCAAACAAAGGCCCCATAAGTGGCTACACAGAGGAGGGATTTCTGGGCAAGATAAAGACATTATCTCACTAACAGGACAACTATCCCTACAATCTCCTTATCGTATCTTCAGGTGAATCAGAGTTCCTGTGGTACAGTGTTTTGCCCAGGTGACTGACAGGTCCATGTAGGTTAACTGTAAAGGGAGAAGACAATGTTGGGTCTCCACCTAGGGCCAGAAGTTTCTTGACTAGGAATAAGTTGCTTTTCCTTAAAGGATTTCAACACAGTCTGGAACCTGTTCTTTGTCCTAGGGTAATTTAAATCTCAAGGAAGGTTATAACTGTTGCTTTCCTTTCTATTGCTACCGGGGAAACAGCAGTAGTCTAAACAGACCCCATGGGAGAATCCATCTATAGCCATGGGTCCCAAGCCTACTAACCCTTTTAACAAAGATATTTTTGCCTGCAGAGGAATTTTAATTCAGCAATATGTCTTCTCTGGCAAGAGATCACATCCAAAAACATAATGAAGATAAGGTTAATTTACAGAAGGAAACATCTAATTGAAGGGCTGAAAAAGTAATGAGTCAGAGAAAGATTTAACAGAATGAGTCAGAGATGGGATACATCCAACTCTCACAAGAACAGGACAGAAAAGAGAGGCTATTTAAGAGCAGTGAGGGAGAGATGGGTTTTTCTTTTCTTAAAGCAGGACAGTTTTAAAGAGACAGGTTGCAGCGAGAACAAGCTAGGCATAAGTGAAGACAGAATGATCCAGAGAATGAGAAAGAGCCAGAAGATTAAAACATTTTGCCAGAATTAGTTTGAGGCCAGACAGAGCAATTCAGAGAAGCCAAAAGAAGCCACTTTGAATCAGTCAATGTGGAGAGGAGTGTGGGTCAGAACTGTTGAGTTGAACCAGTAAGAGTTCAGAAAGAGCTAGGAAGGCTTGGGAATGGCTCCCATCTCATGCCCTCATCAGAGGAAATAAAAACATTTACAGTTGCCTCTTTTCTTTGTCTCTTTGCCTACTGGGGCTCTGTGTGACTCCTAGTCCTCTCAAACCTGTGATTTAAAAGAAAGACAAAGAAGTCATTCCCAGAAGGTATAGACTGACTGCTTGGGCCCCTGTATCACATACTAAGTCACCATTTTCCAAGGTTATTGACTTAGAGACAGAATCTTGATGAAGATGAGTAAGGACCTTAATTAAGTAGAAGACCTAGTGTTTTATACGACTAGAGTGCTCTGTTCTCTGTCTCTCTCTCTCTCTCTCTCTCTCTGTCTCTCTCTCTCATAGTAAGATGACTGACTCTGACTATAAATTTATAAATTGACACTGGCAGACCTTTATATTGGGCTTCCAGCCTAAGGAGTGTGAGAAACAAATTTAAGCTGTCTAGTCTTGGGAGATGTATATGAAAAATAGAAAGTTAATTGAAAGTGAGACTCCAAGTGTTGTGGGTGTAGGGTAATTCAAAGATTCACCAGTCCAACCATGAATAAGATTTTTTTTCATTAATTTATTTATTTATTGACTTTATAGCCTGATCACAGCCCCCCTCCCTCCTATCTTCCCAGTCCCACCCTCACATCCCCCCATCTTTTTCTCCTCAGAGAAGAGGAGGCCCCCATGGGTACCAATCCACACCATGCTACATCAAGTTTCAGCTGGACTAAGCACATCCTCCCCCACTGAGGCTAGACAAGGCAGACCAGCTATGGGAAAGAGATCTAAAGGCAGGAAACAGAGTCAGAGACAGCCTTCCCACCACCCTGCTCCAATTGTTAGGAGAACCACATGAAGACCAAATTACACATCTAGTATGTATGTATAGGAGGCCTAGGTCTAGCCCATACTCTTTAGTTGGTGATTCAGTTTCTTTGAGCACTAATGGGCTCAGGTTAGTTTAATCTGTAGATCTCCTTGTAGTGTCCTTGAGCCCTCCTGCTCCCTCAATCCTTCCTCCTACTCTTCCAGAAGACTCCCTGAGCTCTGCCTATTATTGTTTGGCGGTGGGTCTTTGCATCTCTTTCCATCAGCTGCTGGATGAAGCTTCTCAGAAGACAGTTATGCTAGACTCCTGTCTGCAAGCACAGCAGAGTGTCAGTAACAGAGTCAGGGGTTGGCTCTCTCCTAAGGAGTGCGTCTCAAATTGGGCCAGTCATCGGTTGGCCATTCCCTAAATCTATGTTCCATCATTATCCCTGCACTTCTCGTAGGCAGGGCAAATGTTGGATTGAAGGTTTTGTGGATGGTTTAGTGTCTCCTTCCCTCCACCAGAAGTCCTGCCTGGCTACGGGAGATGATCACTTCAGGCTCCATAGCCCCACAATAGAAGCTTTATTCACATACTAATGCTAATTCCAGGACTACACCCAAGATTTGGGATTCTCAAAGTATACCCCTGAGCCACATTAGTCAGGGATTTATGAAGGCCAAAACCATGAGGTTACGTACTTCCTGCCTACGTATAATAATGAGGCTATGTATTTCCTGCCTACATGCAATCAGGGGCACACAAAACTTGTTTACAGAAGCAGAGACACGTGGTTGACATTTTGAATAGTTACCTTGCATGAATGACAGTTTTTGTTAAAATTTATGCAAAACAATTACAAGAATATCCCACAGTGTTTTAGGAAGCTATCTGTTCTTGGGCAAGTTGGCGGGATCCCATTCTCACAGGTACAGCATCCATAGGCTTGAGCTTACAGGCTAGAGGCATTTTTGTTTTATATATCTCTTAAGTATAGAAATTAAAACCTTAAATGTAATGTCAACCATCACACACGATACAGCTTCCATGATATCATGATCCATGATGGGGTGTAGCTTTGTGATGTTACAGCTGTTGGGGTGTCACCCACACTCCAGTAAATGATCCCTTATTGGTGCTTTGTCTGAGAGCCAGTCACTGGTCTCACCAAATTGGACTTTGGTGAACACATACTTTGATCTGTCATTGGGGCCCATCTAGGATGAACATGGACTTCTTTGTGTCTCCCCATGAAGAGTTAAGGCAGCAACCACTCCCTCGGCATGAGATGCTGGACTGGATAAAGAGGAGAAAGAAAGCTGAGCTCTGGCATGCCTGCATTCACTGCTCTCTCCTGACTGCAGGCATTAGCTGACCAGTTGCTTCAAGGTTTTATGGCTGCCCTGACTTCTGTACTCCTTCAGCCAATTATGAGTGGCCACAGCCTGGGAACACAGACTCAGGTTACCCTAAATTCTATTTTCCAATGGGACAGTGGTTCCATGCAGTTTTATAGTACCAGAACAAAGGAAGTTATAAATCAATACGCTTTTCAGACACGTTGGTGGAAGCACACAGACAGGTTACACTGATTGAGAAAACCTCTGCTATTGGGCTCAACTGCTAACTATAGAGTCTGCGGGATGCTGAGTCAGACACAGGAGTAGGAAAAACATGGCTATTAAGGAGGTTAAAAATAGCTCAAGATAAATTATAATTGAACTCTGGACCTGCAACATCCCAATCTCTCTCATCAACATTGAATTTATAATTAAGTAATCAGTCAGCATTGCCAGAGGTCTAGTGTGAGTTGCCTTTACAAACTTCTGGTCTAACTGATCAACTCCAAGTCAGTAAGAGACCCTGTGGGTAAGGTCAGTGAGGCTGTCTTCACATTCATCACATGTACAGATGCACTTGCACATGTGTGCGCACACATACACACACACACACACACACACACACACACAGAGAGGAGAGAGAGAAAGAGAGAGAGAAAATTGTAAGATAAAAAATTTACATAAACCTTGTTTTTTTTTAAAAAAAAAAAAAAAAGGACAAAGTCTTCGATATAAAAGTTTGAGGAGAGGGTCTTACACCAAATCTTACAGCTATTAACAAAGAGAACAAATTCAACTCTCATAAATTGAACAATTTAGAAGAAATGAGCCTATTGCAAAGAAGCCACAAATGATTAAAGTTCAATAAAGATGAATTAGATGATCAAAATACCGATCAAGTGCCAGAGAAATTCAAATTATAATTTTAAAACTCCCTCCAAAACAATTTTCAGGCTCAAATTGTTGTACTGGGAAGTCTAGCAAACATCTCAACTTTTGGCATATTGCGCTTCACTTATCCTCCAAAGAATAAGAGACAGGGTGTTAAGGTCAGTGAGGCATCATCACAACTGAGATGCCCAGCATTGCCCAGTAACAAAAGCTCATCAATTAAGCACAGGAAAATATGGACAAATGTCTTTCAAGAAACTGGGTTCAAAAGCTGTTAACAAAATAAAACAAACTACACCCTGACCCTGTGCTATATATGAAAATTTGTGTAGTGGATATTTTTTAGTCAACAATGGTCACGTATGCAATTTAACCTGACACAATACTTGAGAAAGAAATCAATATGTCTACAGTATAATATCAGCATGCTGAGAAAACATAGCATGCTCACGGGTCTACGGGAAAACTTCTCAGCCAGTTCAGAATGATGGGGACTTACCTCATATCAATAAACAGCAGCTGCAAAATATATACAGCAATGGGCTGGAGAGATAACTCAGGGGGTAAAATACTTGGCATGCAAAGAGAGATGACCCGAGTCCAAACCCAGCAGTCATGTAAAAAGCCAGGCAGGATGACAGACACTTGTAATCCTAGGGCCAAGCAGGCAGAGGAAGCAGATCCCTAAGGCTTGCTGTCTAGCCAACCTCTCCTAATCAGTAAGCCCTAGGTTATGTGAGAGACCTTGTATCAAAACTCAAGGTGCAAGCTGGCTTCTGACACTCTCCCTCATGTCCCCACCCCACTGTATTCCACACATATGTGCACAGAGAAAAATTGAACATCACACTTAATGGACAAAGACTTGGTTCCCCAAGATAATAAACAATGCAAGCATTTCAACTCTGAGCATTTTTTATTCAACATAGTACTTGAAATTCTAGCCACACAATAAAGCAAAACAACAGCAGCAATGATAGAAATATACTCTAGGGAGGAAGATATAAAACTACTTTTTACTTGCAAGGACATGATCGCTTATGTTAAAATCCCAACAAACTGACAAAAGTGACCTCAGCAAGATGACAGGATACAAGATCAACACGTTCACACCAGGCATCAGTTTCGTTTCTTAGCGAGCATTTGCAGACAGGAAAGGGAAGCATGATGAACACCATGTAAAACCAACCAAAGAAGAGGAAATGTCTGAGTATTACCTGTGCACATGCCTAACAGATACAGTTTGTGTATAGTAACAATTATAAAATGCTGATGAAAGGGCTCAAAGCATGTCTCTCTAAGTATGGATCCTTTGTTCATGGATTGAAGAATCCATGTTCTTACTTGGATTGATGTACTTACCCAAAACAGTAATAACTTCAAATCCCCCTAAGCTAGAGGAGGATCTGTAGGATTCCAACAATTCATATTACATCTTAGCAGATGAGTTAATCCAATTTTTTTATTTATTTGTTTTATTTTATTTATTTGTATGCATATCCAGGTGTGTGTGTGTTATAAGTACATGTGATGCATTCATGTCTGTCCGTGCATGTGCAGGTACACATGTGCTTGCAAGCCCAGAGGATGGCACTGAAGGTCCTCCTCTATCACTATTCATCCTATTCCTATGAGGCAGGATCTCTCCGTAAACCTGAAACCCACATTCGTTTGACTAGGGTGGCAGCCAACAGAGGCCAGTGACCTGCCTGTCTCTGTTCTCTGTGTTTCAGTTACAGGTGTACGCATGCTCAGTCTGTTTGGGGATTCTGAGATCTAAACTTTGGTCCTCATACTTGCTCAGCTCTTCATTGCTGAACCACCTCTCCAGCCCTAATCCTAAAATTTAAGTGAAAAGAAATGTCCACTTCCCAAACGAACATGACAAAAACGAGTGGAGGGAGTTATTCTACCCGATGTCAACACTTTCTATGTATGTCACATGAGCAGCAGAGCGTCATCCTGTTAGAAATAAGTCTGCACACCGGTGGTGGAACAGGCCTTCCAGAAAACAAACAGCACCACAGAGAGAGCAGCTTATCTTTGACAAGTTAGCCAGTTCAGTGGGAAGAGTGAGTCTTTCATCCAGTAGAGTGAACCAGTTGGGGATTGCATATTCATAGCAGGAAGGCAGAAGGAAAGGGATTCAAAATAAACCTCACATTGACAGGAAAAGCGTTCCAGGCAGGACTACAGATGTAATGTAAACATAAAGCTAAAAACCTCTCAGGGGAACAAAGGACAGAATATCTTTGATCTGAGAAAAATATTTTCAAGGATTGGTGCCACAATAGAAAGCTCCTATACAAAGTGCTTGCTGAACATGGAGGATCTATGTTCAGATCCCCCAGCCCATATACCTCTGTGGAGAGGGAAGAATTTTGGGAAGCTCTGAAGCCAGCTTGCTTAATGCCACAGCAGTAAACAAGCAGCCTTGTGTCAAGCAAGAAGAAAGGCAAGGACTGACACTAGGGATTGTCTTTTGACCACCACACATACATCATAGTATTTACACATCTGCATGCACACATAACAACACACACAAAGATAAACATAATGCACATAGCATCTATTCACTTATAATCAGATTCTAGCCATATAGTACAGGATAACTATTCTACAACCAATGCACCAAAGGGAACATGAACATAGACTTTGCTTCCTGTCCATGAGACACTTTACCCTAATGGTACTGCCTTGTAGGCCCCTAGTGTATGAGGAGGCTCTTGGCCCTCATATGACTGCTGAACTGGGGCAGGGAACTGCTATGTAGGGACACTCCACTCCAGAGGAGTGAGATGGAAGGGAGAAGGGGTAAAGGGTGGGAGGGCTGGACTGGGAGGGGTAGAAAGAGGGCACTGTGATGGAGATGTAACCTGAAGTAATAAACATTAAAAAAAGGTTTTTTTTTGTAGATATAAAGGATATTTTGTGGTTTGGCATTAAAAAGCAGGTAAGAGGCTTAAAATGCTGTAAATAAAAAAAAAGATAAACATAAAGAAAAATTTGAGCCTCTTAAATATTCAATTGTTTTGCGATGGGAATGTAGAGAAAGAGGGCAAAACAAGCCACAGATCTAGAGACAATGATGCCAAATTTTATAACTATCATCTTTTAAAATGTAACTTGATCTCTTGCATCCTATTGTTGATACTCGCATCCGTAGTTCCTGTTCTCTTCCCTTGGTTCTCCACTTCCTCTTTTAACTCTGACTGTGTTTTCTTTATTGTTTCTATTTCTATTTTCATGTCTTGTATGGTATTGTTCGTTTTGTACATTTCCTTCTCCAGCTTACTTGTTTTTGTCTGAAAATCTTTCATTGCTTTGTCTTTTTCCTGTTCAAGTTCTGTCACCTTGGCTTGGAGCTCTTTAATGGTATTGTTCATTGTTTTGGCTTGTAAAATTGTGGCTTCTTTGAATTCCTTCATAGATTTAAGTTCTTCTTGCAGGGACTCACTTTCCATAATGCAGAATTGTCATCGTTTTCATGTGTTTAGGATAGTTAAGAAAAACAAACTCCTAGTCATGCATGCATGTCACCTTGTTAGCTACTATGACAGTCTATCACAGATATTCTCTAAGCTACTCAGTAATCAAGTTGTTAAGAGACAAGCAACATTTGCTTATCTAAATACAAGAGATAGATAGGGCATCTTCAAAAACCCCCAAGAGATCTGCAGAATATGGCATTCAAAGATGTGGTCTTAGCCGGGCGGTGGTGGCGCATGCCTTTAATCCCAGCACTTGGGAGGCAGAGGCAGGCGGATCTTTGCGAGTTCGAGGCCAGCCTGGTCTACAAAGCGAGTCCAGGACAACCAGAGCTGTTAAACAGAGAAACCCTGTCTCGAAAAACCAAAAAAAAAAAAAAAGATGTGGTCTTAAATTAAGATTTTTTTTTGATATCGTGACATAT
>CAJQZJ010032473.1:793287-861014 GCA_907164525.1 Lophiomys imhausi
GGGGGGGGAAGAGGGTGGAAGGGTGGGACAGGAAGGGGGAATAGGGAAGGGTTTGCGACTGAGATGTAACTTGAAAAAAAAATAAAGTACTTATAAAAAAAATGTAACTTGATAGTTTTAAAAACAAAAAGAGGGCCTTAACTAACCTTTTTTTTCTGTTGCTGTAAAATAGAATATCATGACAAAAGTATAAAATTAGAACACTGGGCTATCAAATGTTTATCCTAGAAAACAAAATATTATATTCCCACCAAAATTTATACATAAGTATTCCTATCAGTTTTATTTTAATGGTTGAAGACTGGGATCAGCACATGTATCTTTAAAGTAGTGGGTTCAATATAATAATACATACACATATACACATGAGTGCACACACACACGGACACACATGCACACATACATTCATGTACCCATGCACTGCTAGATAGCTGGATTATATAAATGTAAATATCATGGTTGTGATATTACACTGTAGATTTACAAAGAAAAATTATTAACCAAATATACCAGTTTCTGTTGAAAATGTAAATATAGTATTCTTCTAAAATATTCTACCATCTAGGAACATAGCTACATTTTTGTAACTCTAATCAAGTGGAACTTTCTTAGCAATGTCATGTTGAATTAATAATTAGCTAATGAATATAACACACATACACACAAGTGGATTTAGAAAAGTCAAGGGACAACATCTAATACTCTTTAATAATAAAGCCAACCTAAAAATATTCTTATTCTAATAAGGAGAATCCATAGCCAGTATGTTACTTCATGGTGTTTACAAGAGGAGCTGGAGATTGTAGCTCGAATGTTTGCCTAGCATGCACAAGGCCTTGGATTCAATCCACAGTACCAAAATGCATCAATTAATTTAGAAATGGTGCTTTTTTTTCATAAAGTCAGGAGAATCCTAAAGACACCTGCTTTGGCATCTGTTCAAAAGTACACTGGGAGCCGGGCGGTGGTGGCGCACGCCTTTAATCCCAGCACTTGGGAGGCAGAGGCAGGCGGATCACTGTGAGTCCGAGGCCAGCCTGGTCTACAAAGTGAGTCCAGGACAGCCAAGGATACACAGAGAAACCCTGTCTCGAAAAACCAAAAAAAAAAAAAGTACACTGGGAGGGGCTGTCTTTGGTCAACATGTTAATTTTTTTTTAAAGACACCAAGGTTGGAAGGGAAGACATAAACCTGTTCAGTTTATGGAGAATGCCATGCCATAGATTCAATATTTACAAAGACTAGTAGGAGAAATTGTAAACTAATAAATGAGGTCAATTGTAAGCTATAAAGCTGACTTATAAAACTCAAAAATAGGCTGCAAATTAAATCAAGGCAAGGCTCCATTCTCAACAACAATGCACAGCATGGATACATCAGAAGAAAACTGCAAAGGAAGTGAAAGATCAATAATGTAGAAACTCAAGAAACTATTTAAAGAAACCAATATACAGAAATACCTTTTTATGGAGGGGTGTAGATGCCTCAAAACACCCTGTTCCAAGTCCTATATCCCTCACACTTCTCATATATAGCCACACTGTCCCACTTTCATTTCTGTTGTTGTAAGGAAATATCCTGATAAAAAATCCTGTTAAGGAAGAGGAGTTTAGTTTGATTTACAGTTCTAGACAGATAAAGTCCACCATGGCAAGGAACGCATGACAACAGGAGTGTGAGGCCGGCCAGGCATTCAGGAAGCAAGAGATCTCATTTCATTCACGCACAGGAAACACACAGAGAAAATAATAATTGGGGCCAGATTATAAATTCCCAAAGCCTGTCCCAGTACCACATACACATACAGCGAAGCTCTACCTCCTAGGGGTCCATAACCTTCCAAAAGTCCTGTCAGATGGAAACCAACTGCTCAAACACATGAGCCTCTGGGGATATTTTACAATCAAACCACAACACACACACAGGACAATGGGTGGATTACAAATTAAGCACAGTAAGAAATTGAAGATAATATTTCATAATAAAATAGGAGAATTACAGCTCATAATGAAATGCTATTATAAATAAAAGTTTGTTATGTGCTCCACTCTCTTTAAATATGGAATGATTTTTATTTATTTTATTTTTTTCAGACTACAGTTGGCCATGAGTAACTGAAATTACAAGTGAAAAGGATTTTCTGGGTGCATTAGTAAGAAGGCAAGTTCAAACTTTTGCTACCAAAGGCTTCATATTATCACTGCAGTACTCAGTTGAAACAGATTTAAACCTATTAAAATCTCAGCCATTTGCTTCACAAATATTAAGAGAAGATGATCCTAAAATTCATTCGGAGGCACAAAGGGACCAGAGTAGCCCAAGAAATCTTGAACAGAAATAATAATTTTTTGAAGGCTAATTTTTACTTCAAAATGTACTAGCAAGCTACAGCAAGATAGTGTGACAAAAGATAAATATAGATTAATGGAATCGAGCTGGAAGTCAAGAAATAAACCTTCACGCTTACAGCCAATTCATTTTGAGTGAGAGTGCCAAGAAAATTCAGGGAAAGCAAGAGGTTTTATGCTTTTTTTTTCATTTTTATTTTTTTCAGCAGTTGATCCTGGAATAAGAGGCTCTCCATGTGCAGATGAGTGAGCCGGTAACCCTACTTCACAACACATGCAAGTGTGTGTTAACTCAGCATCATAGACCCACACATGAGATCTGACACTATGCAACGTCAGGAGATAATGCACCTGCCTTGACTTAGACATCAATCCCCCAAATTTCTCAAGCATCACAAGAAAAATGTAATATTAATAATAAAAGTAAAACCAATCATTTGCACTTCTAAAGGGTTAAAACTTTGTGATTCTAACCTACTGTCAAGAAAATTGTGTTTATTTTGGTTCTATTTATTATTATTATTATTTTAAATTTCTCATTTTACATCAAGAAAATGAAATAAGAAACCAGAAAATAGGATACAGCTTCCAGCCAGGTATCTTACAAAGGCCTCATGGTCAGAATATATATTTAAAATGACTTTTACAATTCAGTGTCAGTTCCAAAGCCACCTCCCAAAATGGTCATTCTGAGGCATTGGACTCTGTCTGGATAAACAGAAGGATTGCTGTTGGGTAAATAAGCCTAAGGCTTCTGCTAACTGGAAAAGTAGATCTCTTAAACTGATTTCTGTTATTAATCCTCCAGGGACTTCCCTTAACCTTTCCCCAAATGTCAACTACCTGTGGCAAAGCACCTGGTTCCAGACCAATCTAGACAGTCTGTATTTTTCAAATTCCCACCCTGCTGACTGTCATAATAAATTTGCTTGCTTTTCCACCATTTTTCTCTTTTCTCTGTGACCCCCTTGATGGCCCTGGCAGTTTGAGCCTAATAAATCTTTCTTTCTACCCTCAGAGCAGTCTAGTTTGGCAGTTTCTCTGTGCCATCCCTTACATTCAGCAAAAGATAATAGCCAAGATAAATAGCACAATTTAAAACAAACAGGAGTCTAAATAGGCTTTTCTCAGTAGAATATTTGTAAGTGGACAATACGTACATGAAAAGATAATTTATGCAACTAAACCCTAAGAACACGGAAATCAAACCACAGTGAAAGTTCACGCCACACCTTCTCGGATGCTGTAATGATATGGAAAGCCAATGACAGTAGAGAAATGGAAATTCACACCTTGCTGGTGGAAATACAAAATGGTAGTGTCCCGTGGATGGCAGTGTGGGTGTTTCTCAGAGTCAAATATAGATCTTTATTTCCATAAACTGTCTCTCCTGAGGCCACAGCACAGTAAGTTAAAAAGGCCTGTGCACAGATGTTCAAAGCTGCATCATTTATAACTGTTAGAACACAAACCTGCTCCTTTAGGAAGCCTGTCACTCTTTTTTTTTTTTTTTTTTTTTTTTTTTTTGAAGCTTGTCACTCTTAATGGGCCAGATTCCACAGCAGGAAGAAATCGGGCCATGCTCCCTGAAGGATTCTGTCTGGGATAGGCTGTTATGAAGCTGGTCTGTGCTGTGGTTTCGGTAGCTCCTAAATTAGAAGCTACCTAAAACCTGACTCCTCCAGTCTTCCTCAGTGTAGGCTATGTGGAACTAAATCCCATGATGTTAAATTTCTCACCATCCCATAAAAACACACAAGCTTTTCACTTTTGTTTGAAGAATTCCTCTGAAGGTTCTGCTAGACCTCCTCATTTCTTCTGATGGCTGTTCTCCCTCTGTCTAATTTTTACTCTTGATAAAACTTCTCTGCCTCTCTTTTACAGGTTTAAACCCCATCTAATGTTTTAAATTTTAAAGCATGAGGCTTCTAAGAGGAAGTGAAGCATTGTATCCTGCAGGAAAGCTCATTAAATTCAAGAAGTAAACAATGTAACGTTAAGAAAAGCTCTGAAATTGAACAGATTCACTAGGACCCTCTCACCCCAAGCTTATAAAAGCTTTCCTGCAGGCTGAAATGTTTCACCTCCTCTTGGTCCTCTCCTAATGCTCTCCCACTTCAAGCCTTGATCACAACCTACCGGCTCTTCTAATAAACCTCATTCCAGAGTGAGTAATACTGCAGCCACTTTCACAAGCCAACTGTACATCTTTTTCTCTATTCTTTTTTTTTTTTTTTAATAACAGGTAACAAGGGAACAATGCATGCCTAATTCTATCCACCTGCCTTCATAATTTCCATTTCAGGTACCAAGAGTATGAACTTTCATGAATTGAACTGTGATGTTCAGAGGCAAGGATCTTAGGGTTAGAGTTAGTTAAGCTTATCGTGGTAGTGCCCTGATGGTTGAGTCTTGTTTGTTCTACAAAAAGTGGAAGAGAACTCAGAACATACACACTCATGTGCGTTTGCACACACATACACACATGCTTCCTGTCTCTTGTCATATGAACCCCTGCACTATATCAGGGCGTTGCAATTTGTTGTGTGACACTGTTCCCAGGGACATGTGAACCCCTTGTAGGAAACCAACAACAGACCAAAGTAAGGATAACACCAAAGAATAACTCGGAGAACCAATGAGTTGATTGGAGTTGCTTACAAGAATATGGGTCAGATGCTACTTATAGGAACCAAACTGACTCAAAAAGAACTGCGTCACCAAAGCCCATGCCAGCATGGGTGACAGCCCAGGAAAGCTGAAAACCTGGAGCACAGTGCACAGCCTTCAGGCAGCTCAGCATGTTGGAGAGCATCTTTTCTATGCAGTTCACTCTGAGACTCTTACAACTAGCTAGGCTAGTCCATGGTCCTTTCGGAAAGCTCGGCTAGTCTGAGAATATCTCTCCAAAGTCCTTGCTACTTATGTAAGCTTGGGGAGGGAGGGTCCTAGTGAATCTGTTCAGTTTCAGAGATTTCCTGAAGACATTGTGTTGTTTGCTTCCTGAATTTAATGAACTTTCCTGCAGGATGCAATGTCTTACTATAATTATATAATATAATGTTATATATTATATAAATTATAATAATATAATAATATATTTTATATATATATTAAAATACAGTTGAATATTTGCCAATGAACATGAAGAACAGATACTTGCCATAACATGGAAACATGGAAGTAAACTTTGTAAAAGAATCAAGCACTAGAGACATCATAGCGAGAACTCCCTTGGGTGACTCCTGAGTGGTTGGGTCATAAGGAGAAGTAGAGCGTAGACAAAGGTTGCCTCATCTGGGGCTGGCATGGAAGGAATATGGTTACAGCTGTACAAGACTTTCTTCCAGCATGAAAATACTGTTCTAAAATTTTATTTCCATTCTGTTCATACAATTCTGTGGAACATTTTAAAAGAGTCATTGAATTGTACACTTTAAATGGATGGATTTTATGATATGTGGATTATATTTTAATAAATATAATCTAAAAACTCTAACCAACTAACACCATTAGGTCTCATGATAACCACAGCACTGTCTGATGAACTCAGACTACTGAAGGTATAGCCTACCATTTTTATATAACTGCTGTAGTAGTTTGAATATGAATAGCCCCATAGGCTCATATATTTGAATGCTTAGTCATGAGGGAGTGGCACTATTTAAAAGGATTAGAAGGATTAGGAGGCATGGATTTGTTGAATTAGGTATTGCTTTGCTGGAAAAAGTATGTCACTGGGGGTAGGTTTCGACATTTCAAAAGCTGAAGCTGTGTCAGTCCTAGTCTCTCTCTCACTCTCTCTCTCTCTCTCTCTCTATATATATATATATACATACATATATATATGTATATGTGTGTGTGTGTGTGTGTGGTTTGTGAGACCATTAGAGAAGTAAAAAAGATTTTATATATATATATATATATACTATATATATACTAATACAGACATATTATATATGTAAATATATATTAGGGAGTGACTGGATACTCAGATGAGGGTCTTGTGACCCCCCCAACCCCTCCATACAGGAGTGTAAAAAGTCAACAAGCCCAGCTGGGATAATCCTTTTGCAAGGAGGCACAGCTGAACTCCCCCAGATGGCAGTTTCTTGGCTCAGAGGACAGTCATTCACAACAGCTGTTAACATAGCAGTATAGCTCAGTTTGCACCATAGCATTTCAAGACACCTGGATATGTTCTTGAATCTGTTTGAAACTTCTGGAGATAACCTGTGAGTTCTCTGTCCCCAACAAAGACCAGGTGCCCTTTGACCTTCCTGACCATTGCAGGGTGGTCATATTGTACTACCCATTTGATGGCTTGAGGATGTGGTTTGTGAGACCATTAGAGAAGTAATAAAGACTGATTAAGAACAAACTCTTTCTGGTTGAGAGAATAGACTCTCCAAGCTGCACAAGACCTAACAACATTCTCATCTGCCCAATCTTTTCTGAATATTTACTGGCTGGCTAGTAAGCCCCAAGAACCCTCTTGTCTCATTCCCTCCTAGCACTAGGGTTAAGATCCACATCATCATGCCTAGGGTTTCCATGGGCTCTGGGTATTCAAACTCAAGTCATTAAGCATGTGCAGTAATCACTTTACCCAGAACCAGCACCCCCTGCACTGAGCCCAGTTTTTATTTCCTTGGTTTTCTTCATCTGAAATCTCTGAGATAGTATTTTCCATTACTAATTGTGAAGATTAAAAGTTCCATGAGAGGTGCCATCACCGACAGCTGAATGATTGATTGCATATTCTCTAATTATGTCCTTCATTGTTAGAAAGAATCCTTAAGTGTCCCTGAAGGTGGTCTCAATTGAAACTTAGTTTTCGCTCTTTAGCCACAGGCCCCTGTACAGCTAGTGATCTATAAAATATAGCTTGAGTTACACTCCTAGTGCATCTGCCTGGGTCAGGAAATGAAAAAAAAGCACAAACATTACCTTCCCCTTCTAAATACATTTTCAGAGACCCATGGGAGATCAATAAATACTACCTGCTCAGGCAAATTCTTTTCTGAATTTCTAGGCTAGTGTATTTTGAAGGCACAAGATGAATACCGAGCTGGTTGTCATTGGATGATGATATCAGCAAACAGTGACATCGGCTGTCAGCCAATGGTGATTTCATTGAACATGTCAGCTAGTGATGATGGAACAAATGATGATGTCAGTGTGAAGATGATTCTTTTAATTATCGAATATATATTTATTAATAACTATATGTACTTATAACAAATACAAACAACTACCTAACTACTATCTCTAAGAATGACTATAACCCCTGTTGCCTAACAACTAAACCTATTAATAATTATAACAACTATTATCTAATAACTAATCCTAACTTTTTAGAAGGATAGTCTCTGGGGCAGGTCCTCAGTTCTCAGGAACACCTCAGGAGTAGATCCTTTAAGGTACTTAGTCCACAGTCTTTCTTCAGGAATATATCAGACATAGGTCCTTTAGGGTAAATTAGATATGGCAGCTTTACTTTAAATGAGGCTTTCTTCTCTCTGGAAGGCCTCAGCTGTCTATAAGTCAACTTACTCAGTTTGTATTAGCCATTCAGCCACTCTGCCTCAGTCTTTGAGGCTGTTCATAGTTCCATTCAGGTCACTCTTTGAACTAGTTGAGTCCCTCTAGGCAAAAGCTGTGCCACAGGGTTTAGTCCTTGGCCTTTTATTCCTTTGCTAATGCCTTTTCTGCTCACCAGCTTCTTTCTTTCTGCCTCAGGGAGAGCTGACTGTAATTTTTCAGCTCTGTTTGAGATCAGCTTTTCAGTTCACTAGCATTTTCTCCATCAGATGATACAAGTTGCCTTGGATCTGGTCGTATCTAGCGTGGGAATTCTCTAGCATGGGATCTCTTGGGCTCCACCCACTTCTTCATTAAATAGGGTCTCTCCTTGTTTCACTTGGCTTCAGCCTAATCTGGGCTCCACCCACTTCATAAGGCTATTAGTAAGCTGAAAACAATGCCAGGCCATAAACCTTGTTTTTAGTCCATATGCTGCTACGCCAAGTGCCCACAGCCAAGTTGATCTTCATGCCCTGTATTAAGAGACTATATCAGAAGCCCTTAGATATTCACTAAATCTAATCTAATCTAACTCCCCTTACATCCGTGCATAGTGAATATTGAGCTTGGTTGAAATACTCTGTGGCCAGGTTTGGAAAACACTGGGTCTACTCATGGGATGGTCTTCATGAGAGGAGACCAGCCACAGTGAACAGAGTGTCTACCACATCCCAAAGGCCCAACCCTGCCCTTTGCTGGACCGTGATGGTTCCCTTTGTGAGGAGACCAGAAGTTTCAGATCCCCAGAGCTCTTGTGATGCACAGCTGGTTTTGCATGCTTTTTTATTTTTTATTTTTTTTGTCTCCTCTCCCTGAGACTCCTTCCTGAACTCTGATGGATAAATGTAAGTTCCCATGACTGCTGTTCTCTGTCCTCAGAGTAGACTGCAAGAATTGTCACGGGGAAAACAGAGACTCTCATTTGAAATATTACATTGGCTTTATCAAAAAAGATTTGATAATGATCATTTTAATGAGAACTATGATATCAGGTTAACATCTAACATCTTTCTAATCCCCATCAACTTTATAAAAATATAGGGTACATTATAACCTACTGATTCCCAGAAGAATATGTATTTAGATTGTAAATGTCTTTTAGAGCTCCTTAACATATGGAGGTTATCATTGAAATATTTATAGCAAATTATAAAGTAACGGCCTCACTCTGTGGCTGGTTAAAGGATTATTAAAGGATTATAAAACAATAAAGTATAAACTCAGAGGGGAGTTTGGAGGTCATCAGCTTGACTTTCAAAGCTGAGCAGGCAATCTTTCAAGCTTCCTTTAGGAAGAAACCACTCTCTGCCTATCTACTCAAGTGATAAGAGCTTTAAAACCTGGTGAAGTCAATACATTCTAGAACATTCCTATCCCTTGTCACAACAATGCTACATTACTATCCTGTGTATAACTTGTTTTTTTCTGAAACCCTGATGCTCATCTGTAGTGATTAGTCTCATTTTAGCCATATTGCCACAGTTAATTGGATGTAAGCGACCCCCCAGACAGAAGATCCACTTTATACTCTAGTGAGATAATTATTCACTGCTATATTTTGAATGTGAAATGTCCCCTAGAGACTCATGTATTTGCACACTAAGCCTCTGGTTTGTGTTGATGGTTGGGAAGGTCTTTGGAACCTTTTGGAGGTGGAAACTTTCTGGAGGAAGTGTCTCATTGGGGGCAGAATTTGAGTCCTTACAGCTCAATCTCACTTACAGTTAATTCTCTATTTTCTGCATTCTAACTGTGGACACAATGCGACCAGCCAGGGCCATAGTTTCTGTTCCATTGCTATGAAGAGACAACATGACCATGGAAGCTTGTGAAAGGAAACATTAAATTGAGGGCTTTCTTATAGTGTCAGAGGGTGAGTCCATTGACATCATGGCAGGAACCGCAGCAGCAGGCAGGCAGGCATGGTGCTAGAGCAGTAGCTGAGACCTTAGATCTCATCTCCAACCTGGCAGCAGAGAGAAGCATATAGTGAGAAAGGGAGAGGGAGAAGGCAAGGAGGGAGGAGAAGTAGGAGAGAGATTTGGCCTGGTGTGGGTTTTTTTTGGTTTTTTTTTTTTTTGAGGCTTACTTATCTTGGTTTTCTTTTTCTTTTTTTTTTTCATTTAAACACTTATTTATTAATTCAAGTCACATCTCCATCCTAGCTCCCTCCCTCCACCCGGTAACCTCAAAGTCTACCCCATACATCTCCTCCAACAAGGCCACACCTCCTAATCCTTCCTAAGCAGCTCACCAGGCAGCCGAGAACTAAGCACAGGAACATATGATCCTATGGGGAGGGGAGCTATTCTCATACAAACCACTACAACCAGCTTCCTGCTCCTGCCTCATACCTCCCTGCCTGCTGTCATGTCTTCCCTGCCATTTGGAATAATCCCTTTGAACTGTGTTCCACAATTAGCACCTTCTTCTTTAAGTTTCTTTCATCAGGGTGTTTGATCACAGAACAGGAAAAGTAACTAAGATTCTCACTAATCATCAACAAGGTTTACTTCTAACCTGCAGCATGAATTTCAGCATCTCTCTCCATTTTACCTCACTCTTAAAACAAGTTTCAGTGAATCCTGGAAAGGAGGTCATGCTCGCGTGGATGAAAATCCAGAGAAAAGGTGCCTTGGTAAAAATAAATGACAGACTCCAAGACATATGTCCCTGGGAAGTGGCCAAACCAAGAACCAGTGGTGCTGCATGAGTAGTCCCCAGTCAAGCATACATGCAAGTGCTCTCTGTTTGCTGCAGATTTAGGTCCCCAGTGGTACTAACTCAGGGACCCAGGAACTTATGTTTCTTATAGCTATTAGGAAAGGATGTGATGAGGGGTCCCAGGATCATGATCTCGTGCTGAGTGTCCAAGTCATGAGGCTCAAAGGTAGTCATTAAATCATTCTCATTCTTTATCTAGTTTATGTTTCAACTTACTGCACTCATGAGTTCAGTTACACTTCTTTCAACAAGCCACTGTTGTGAACTATAATGATATTTATTCAATAAATATTTATCACATTCCTACCACATATATGCCCATAGCATACACAGAACAAAACAGACATGCCCACATGCACCTTAGCATTTAACTTTATGCTTTATTGTTTTAAATGAGATCCTGCGTTTATGAAAAGAATAACTAGTCACTGAGCATGCTGAAGCTGCTTGTGATCTAACATCAGGCACCCAGTGATCATTGGACATTGTGTAGCATTACAGAGTCAGACTTTTCTGTAAGTGACAGATGTTCATGCAGTCAGTCAACATGTAGACATCAGGCCACACTACTAAGGGAAGTGACCACAGGCTGAGGACACATTTGGAGAGTGATGTTGTCCTCTGTTAGCCTGAAAGCAATGGTGGAGAAAGATCTCCAGCAGAGACAGAAATGGATATGTTGAGGTCTTCAGTGATGGTTCCATCTATAAAGTGTTTGCTGGCAAATTCATCTATTCTGTGGCTGATGAGTTCCTTTGATGATATTAGAAATGGGTTCTAATGGGTTTCCAGGATAGACTGAAGACAGCAAGACTGAAGACCTTTTAGGAATTCTCAGGCCTGCAAAGCCAGATGGGACTTCTGAGACATCCAGCCTTGTGGACTGAACAATGACCAAGTTTCTGGCCTCCTCAGTGTGACACTGTAGCTGGTGCTTGCTACTTTGTGGGTTCCACATTCTCCTCTACCCTTATTCTACCCTTCCAACTCCCCAACACTCAGTGGGAGAGAAAGAAGGATAGAGAGGAAAGGGGGCATTGTTAGACAGCTTCCTGCTGATTAGAGGCATAGAGTTCCTTGGGGCAAGTTTGAATTCCATCAGGATGTTCAATTTCTTCTTCTTGTCTCTTTCTGCATGACTATTTGACAAACAGCAACCACCAGCATCCAATCACCAACCAGCCAACAACAGCAACACTGCCTCTCAGGGCCCTAGCATGTATATATCCTCTGAAAAGCTCCCAGAATTCTAAACATCACACACTCTCAGAAACTATCTGCAGCTGGAAAAATCATGCACCTGCTGGAGCATGAGGCAAATCATAATTGCCTGCTTTGAAGCAGTTTTTTATCCCCACACCTGGGATTCAAAAGAAAACATTCCCAAAACATTTTTGTGTTTTTCAATAAAAATGACAAAATTCTTATTACACGACACAGCCATTGTTGGACTACCTGGGCCATACAGTATAAGCTAATCTAATACATCCCCTTCTACTACATGTATTCATTTTATCAGTTAGTTCTTTTCCTCTAGAGAAATTCCATTAATACAGAGGCCACCAGGATCTGATGAAGCTGTGTACCTTAGACAAGAGGAAAGGTTGGAGACTCTGTCCTCAGGTCTGGCAGCATTTACAACTAGAAATCTAGCTTATTGTACACAGATATCTATATAGCCTCAGGAGACAGACAGAAATGATGGCCATTGTAGGAAAGAGTTGTAGATTACTCTGTCCTTAGGTCATAGATGACCATACTGACTGTTTTACCCAGCTAGTCAATTCTGCATTTAAAAAAATATTTTATTATATAGGAAATGCAGGGCCTGCAGCTTCTAAAACTAAGAAATGACATGCCAGAAGCTGCCTGGACAGTTCCCATTTTCTCTCCATACATTACAGCATCAATCTTCAGCCGTTTCGCCCTGTTTCTCTGACAAACATTGATTGTAGAGCAGGAATTATGAAGGACTTACCTACCCTGTCTTGGCAGAGCTAGGCTGTCGACTTACCTGCTTCCAAGTTTTGTTTTTTGGACAGCAGTCTGTCTACAATTGAAGCAAGGGGTTTTTCTTGCCAAGAGAAAGGCTTACCACCAATTCAACCATCTCCCACTGGAGATTCTTCAATGTTCATCTTCTACTTGGAGTAGAATAGGGGGTGCTGTCAGGGGCTGACATGTCTCGATATCAAAAAATCTTAAGTTAAGAAAACATCTTTGAATGCCATATTCTTCAGATCTCTTGAGGTTTTTGAAGATGCCCTATCTATCTCTTATATTTAGATAAGCAAATGTTGCTTTCTCTTAGCAACTTGATTTCTGAGTAGCTTAGAAAATAACTGTGATAGACTGTCATAGTAACTAACAAAATGACACGCTTGCATGACTATTAGTTTCTATTTCTTAATTATCCTAAACAGTTTATGACGGTTGGTAGCAAGAGGCCAAAACTTTACATTTCATTTTTAAGCATTACTAGGTACAATACCTTTAAGAAGCATTACCTTTAATTTTGTATCAATATGCAAAGATCAATACCAATGTGGCCAAAATATCAGATATATTTATCCCTCTCAGGTCTCCGAGGTGGTTGAGGAATAGATAGCTAGAGTCTCATAGTTAAATTTTGAGTTGTTTAGGAATCAAGAGGGTGTTCTGGATCTAAGAAGATATTTTTAAAATTGTGAGGCAAGTTAGTATGAAAGCTGAGTTAGATATAGAACTTCAAACTCATGGAGATGGCTAGAGAGTAGAATGTAAAAGTCAGGTGCCAAATACATATGGACTGAACACTGGGAATGTAAGCTAAGCCATATACCTCTCGTAATTGTGGCCTATTTATTTCTGTTGTTTTGTATTGCATTTATTGTTATAAGAGAAAGATCCATTTGTTGGACTGAAAGGGGGAGCTGTTGGGGGGAAAAGAAATACCTTAAAACTAAAAGAAAAGGGAGTAGAGGATGGGGGGTTGAGGGAGAGGAGGGTGGAAGGGTGGGACTGGAGGGGGGAGTAGAGAGGGGATTGTGATTGAGATGTAACTTGAAGAAATAAAAAATAAATTATTAAAACAATTTTTGAAAAAAAATATTTTATTTATTTATTATATATAGTGTTCTGCCTGCAGGCCAGAAGAGGGCAGCAGATTTAAATATAGACGGTTGTGAGCCACCATGTGGTTGCTGGGAATTGAACTCAGGACCTCTGGGAGAACAGCCAGTTCATTTAACCGCTGAGCAATCTCTCCAGCCCCCAACTCTGCATTTTTAAACAAGACATTGAGAACCAAGGGTCTGTGGATGATGGAACATCTCAGACTTTGATTTTCATGTGAACTTAATACTCTTTCAATCTTCATGAAAACAGATGTGAACATAAGCAGTAAGTCTGGATGGAAGCCATGCTTGGTCCCTGGGGGCTGACATGAAGAGTGCAATGAATAAAGGCCTGTGAGGTTAGTATGGGCATCAGGAGTGAGTAAGTGATTCTCCTCATGAGAACTCCAACTATCAACAACTGAGTGGACATCAGTTAGAAGGAATATCTATATTAACACCTGGTGGAGAGAAATCCAGGCTCAGTCAGTAAAATGCTTGCCAATCTTCCAAATGAATAAGAGACCCTCTCTTAAAAAACAAGGTAGAAAGCCACTGAGGATGTCATTTGATCAACCTTTGGCCTCCACATAGATTTGCACACACACGTACATGCATTCACATGCACTTGTGTACAAACCCACATAGACATGTCCACACACACACACACACACACACACACACACACACACACAAACTTGGGCCTCAGAAGCATGCATCATAGAGGCTCCTAAGTCAGGGCATCTTCTCCATGCTGCTTCACATATATGTTCTCAAATCTCAAATTCTTTTTTTTTTCTGTATTGGTAAAAATTTTATTGTTAAATTTATGATTTTGATTTTTTCAATTTTTTGTTTTTTTTTTTATTTTGTGAATTTCACATCATGCACCATGTTCCCTCTCATCCCCCACTTCTCCTCAGACCTACCCTCCACCCTTGAAACCTCTCCCAACATAGAAAAAAGTCTCATTGTGGAAGCTGTAGTGTGTCTCACTGTCTCACATTTTTTGCTTGCAAATGTTCATTATCATAACTTCTTGGTCTGGTACAAGGCCTCTGGCTTCTGCTACTTTCTTAATACTATAACTTCACTGGGACTCCTCTCAGATATACTGTTATTGTCCTGTGTCACGGAGATCCTGTAGGTTTGGGTCTGTAGAGCTGCCTCTTCATGCATTCCAGCAATTCATCCATAATGTATATGTTGGTATAGATCAACTCAAAGCCCTGGTTCTGGGCTTGCAACCCATATCCAGGGCCAGTTCTGCTGCACTACTCAGGAAAAGTTCAGGGCCTGCTCTCCCAAGTACTACAACAGGGTAAGGGACTGGATCAGTTCTCCTCCTCTCATGAGCCTATCAGGGCCAACTCTCCCACCTGTTACCTGTGTTGAGGGCATTAGAGAGTGAAGGTGATCTTTCTCTTGCCAACACCACCAAAAAGCAGACAAAAGACAGGGCTATCTCTCCCACATTCACTCCCTGAGGGCCAGTTCACACACATCCCACACATCCAGGACTAGCTATACTGTGCTGTTAAGGCAAGGTGCAGGGCCTGCTCTCCTGAGTGCTGCAGCATGTGAGGGGCAAGGACATCTTGTGACCCCATCAGGGCCAGATCTCCTGTCTACCACTGGTGGTGAGGGCAAAAGGGAGAGAATCTCTCCCTCGCCAACACCATAGCAAACCAGACAAAAGGTAGGGATAACTCACCTATACTCATTCCCTTGGGGCTGGCTCACCCACAATACCCACATCCAGGGCCAGGCACGGTTCTTCTAGTCATTGGCTTCCTTTCTCTCCTAGGAGCCCATCTGGTGCTTGCCTGGTGATGGATTGGCTTATTCAAAGGCCCTATGTGCCACTCATCAGTCTTGAAGACTGAAAACTTACCAACAAAATTATTTTGCTCTACATTATACTAAGAGAGAATGGCAGATAAGATATTTGGAGGCTGGCATGGTTTGATATCAGTGATGGGATCAGCGTTGCTGAGGAAGGAAGGGTCAGAGACTCTTTGTTCTTCTTAACAATATCAGGAATGGAAGTAGGGTCATTCTATGCACAAAGGAATACATTTAAACATATTTCTATCATGTATGTTTGTGTATGCATATGTGTACATGAATGCAAGTAATGTAGAAGGCCAGAGGAGTTGGCTCCCCTGGAACTGGAGATATAGGCTGTTGGTGTAGTGTTAAGCATTCTAAATGTTAATTGGTCCTGTTTGCTGTCTGTTACTTACATTGACTCTGATTGGATAAAATAAATGCTGAGGCCTGAGATTGGGCAAAGACAGAGAAAGGTGGGACTTCCTGAGATTAGAGCAGGTGAAAGACCCAGGTGAGGGAAGTCCCTCACCCGACACTTGGGATATCACGGCCGCCTGAAAACTCACAAGAGACCTTCTTGATGCAATCACAAGAGGTTTATTTCAGGGATCAGTGCACTGAGGGCGCAACTCGTATTCCACGCAGGGGTAGAGGAGTTTTGCGACCCCTAGTTGCCTGAGAGTAAAGATTTTATAGAGAAACATCACAAGGGGGGTAATCACAAGGTGATCATATGCGTAAAGCATTAACCCATCATTTAGTTAGTCAACAGAAATCACACCCTATACTTATTTTTCTCAGAAAAGAATCCTATCTTATTTCACCATCTACTTTGTGGTCAGCCAGTTCCTGAAACCCTGGGGGCCCATGATAGTCATCTGCTTTGTGGCCAGCTAGTTCCTGGAACCCGGGGCTCATGACCCTTATGACCTACATTCTTGGTTCCACCCTTTTTATGGTCAGCTAAGTTCCTGGAACCTGGTGGCTGGCCTGGCTATAATGCCGATTTAGGGAGTCTTTTAATAATTTTCCATTCCCTTCACAGGAAGCCTGTGCTTTAGACAGAGGATTCAAGCATTCCAGCCAGCAGCAGGAAGAAGATATACCATGGGTTAGAAAAAAGAACCTCATTCCACATGGCCAGGAACATCGGCATATCGTGGAGAATGGCAGTCCAAGGGGACATATGTATATATGGAGTCATATTTGGGTAGTAGACTTAAGAGCTAGCTTAGATGGTCCAGGATTGCACAATTCAGGCCAAGGCTTGTTAAAATCCATGCAGTCTCTGTGTGCTCATTTATAATGTCTGCTTAAAGATTAACGGCTGCCAAACCAATTAACAATAATAAAAATACTAGTAAGTAATTTAATTAATATTTTTTTTACATATGGCATCCAACTACGGCAACTAGAATCCATGCTTTCAGTGTGAGAGGGCCCGGGTGAAAGCTGGTTTCCTAGCCAAAGAGCAGGGAACTGAACCAAAATGCATTTCAAACTGTGGCTACTTTAGCAAAAGCTGTTGCCTTGCAGCAAAGATGGAAAGCTAAGGCCTTAGCTCTCCTTAAGTACTAAAAAAAAAAAAAAAAACTGGCAGTCTTCTAAACAGAGGTTCAGAACAGATTTAAAAATGGAGGAATTCATAATGCCTCAATACATTTGTATTCCAATAGAGTTTGTTCCTGTTAGCGTGCAAATGATTTTTACCCTGACAATTGTAGTTCTGTGTATCTTTTTTGAGAAAGTTCAGACTAGGATAGACTTAAAGGAAAGAATTTACAGATGGAATGCTAAATTGCCAACAATGATTCTGAAGGAAGGAAGGAGGCCCTTCCAGATAGATAATACAAAATTGATGGCCGCTGGAGCTAAGAGCTCCCTGGGTACTAGAGCTCCCTGTCAGGAGTTTCTGGTATTGGTCCACCACTGAAGTACAGTTGCAACTTGATTTTAAGGAGTAATGAACAAAACTTTAATTATAACATGAAATGGCATGGATAGACATGCCAAGGCTTTTGGAATGTTGGTTCTTTGCTTCAGTTTTGTTTAAATGTCTTTGATTTTTCTATATCAGGAGGTAGAAAGGATATTTTTCTGATTTGGCATTGCTAAAACATAAGAGATTTTTGAAGATTTTGGGCAGATTTCTAATTGTCACTATAGTTCAAAGTTGCTCTTTGCATTACAGAGTTACTTAAATCTGGGATTTAAGTGAAAGATTTGAGCAGGGTGGTACTGACACACACCCTTAATCCCATCACACTAGAGGAAGAAACAGGCAGATCTCTGGATTCTAGACCAGCTTAGTTTAAACAATGAAGGCAGGGCAGGGAACCCTGCTGAGAAGATAAGACTGCTTACTAAAGACAGTCTAGAATTCAAAATGACACATTTTTTTTTCTTGATGTTAAGTTTGATAATGTTCTTACTGGTCTAATGGATAAATACACATAATCTTAAATTTATATAAAGAGAAAGGGGTCACAATCCAGTCTCAGGTGTGGGGCTCCCACTGGAGAACTGGTTTCAAAAGACTTTTTGCCCTGAAGGAAATATGTTAATTGCTGGGTGTGGTGGTGCACACCTTTAATCTCAGCTCCTGGGAAACAAAGACAGGTGGATCCCTGACCTTCACCAAGGTCAGCCTGGTCTACAAAGTGAGTGTAGGACAAGGATATACAGAGAAATCCTGTCTCAGGAAAAAGAGAGAGAGAGACAGAGAGAGAGAGAGAGAGAGAGAGAGAGAGAGAGAGAGAGATTCTGTTCATCAATGTAAGGACCCAGAGTTAGACTGGGGAAGAACTTGCAAACAGCATACCTCCCACAGCCAACAGTTAAAAAAAGCTAACATAAAGTAGCATATCATGCTATTCTACACCAATCTCCTTAAGAATGGGATTTCCATGGAATAACTGGAACTCAAACTAATACAAGTGGTTTAATTAATGTTATTGTTTAATAAGTGTAATTCAATTATTTAAATTCATACCTTGATCTCAAAACTTGGGAGACAAGGAAAAAACAGGTTCCTTGTGTATTCGAGGCCAATCCAACCTACAGAGCTCTACAGAGCAAATTAAGATAGCCCAAGCTACAAAGAGAAACCCTGTCTCAATAAGGATACATATATCCACATAGAAATTAAATCTCCAAAGAAAGGAGAAAAGTAAAGAAAAAAAAATATATGAATGCATAACTTTGATCCCAAAACATGGGACACAAAGACAGAGACAGATTGGTTCCTTTTGAGTTTGAGGCCAACATAATCTACAAAAAGCCAGAACAATGCAGAATAAACCTGTTTTAATCAATTAGTAAATTTATGTGAACTGTAGAGGAGGATACTTAAACTCCATATAGTCTTATACTGTATTTTCAATTTAAAATAGATTATATATCGCACATATATTTAATACTATTACATGCCATGTTTTTATATGACATGAATGGAGACTTACGAATGTCTTTCTTCTGTTCAAAGAACAGAAAATATTCCTTAATTGATTTGTGCATCCTGCACATCCAAGGCATTTTGGTAATTGCAGAACTATATGTTACTTGTGAGAAATTATATATTTTAAGAACAATGGGACCTGAGTCCAAAGAAGAAAAGACAAGTAACCCAAATGATCCAGCCTCACAGACTGCCTCAATAGCTGTTTCCTCAAAAATCTGCATCCAGAACAACTTCAAACAGCTTGCTGAGATGGCCCAGCCTCAAAGTCTGTTCCAGACAGGACTTCAGTGACGCCCTGAACTTTCCTACCCAAAGTCCAGCTTCAAACTACAAATTGCTCAGAACATTCAAATTGCTGAGCACATAGCGACTGGACAACAAACGTTACAATTTACTTGCTTAACCATTTTTTTTTCATTTTATTTGGGCCCCTAAACAGGTTTTCTGTGACCCAATTCAGCAGTAAGCAGATTTAAGAGAGCGACGTCCCATTTCCAAAGTGTGAGGTGGATGATTTTTTGGTCATTTGATGTATTATAGATGTTTGTGGGGAATGGTTACAAATTGTTATATGGTCTTGTTAAGCAAGGTATAGGAGATTAGATTCAAGGACTTTTCTATTTCTTTTTCTTTTTTTCTATCCTTTCTCTCTTATATAGGGGGAAAAGACTTGAAAAGAAAAAGAGGGGGATATATGTATATAATATAGAAATGATAAGATATAAGGATAGATTATTGAATCTGCTCTGAAACTCAAAACTATTGTTATTCTCAAATAAGGTTATCTTTTGATACATTGGTATAGAATTTTGTATATTGATACAAAAATAAGATTAAGTTTGATTCATTAGTATATAATTTTATATTTTGACACATAATATGTATATTTCAACTCTTCTATAAGGTATTGTGCCTATACAAATCACTTAAAAGTACAGGTTTACTTCCAATCCTTTTATGGGTTGCTATTGCAATCTATTTAGGAGTCTAGATAACACAAGTCGACTGGCCAGTTGAGCTTCTGGTCATGTCAAATTCTAGTCTTAATTTATCCCAAATAGACTTAATAGTTTAAACTGGTAGTAAATGGTTAAAAATATACAGTTTGTTTGTTCACAGATAGATGATGATAGAGTTATAAATAAATTGATAGATGTCTTCAAAACCTTCAAGAGGCATACAGAAAATGGCATTTAAAGATGTTTTTATTATTTTAAGAATTATTTGACTTAAGACAGTCAGTTCCTGGCAGCTCCCATTTAACTTGGAAGAAAAGAATGAGCATCAAAAATAAATGTCCCATCAGGAGATAATTCTTCAAAAATAAATCTCCCATCAGGAGATAATTCTTATTGGGCAAAAATGCCTCTGCTCTCTCAACAGACTATATACAGTCCAAAGATGGACCAGAGCTTAAATGCAGGTAAGTCGATGTCCTAATTCTGCAGAGACAGAATGGGAAAATCCTTATTTCCTGCTGCACAATTTAGTCTGTGAAAAATGCTTGGCCAGAAGGCTGAAGATGATGCTCCAACGGTATGGAGAGATATTTGGGACTGTCTAGGCAACAAACTGTCATATTTCTTTTTGGAAGCTGCTCCCCTATGCTTCCTACTCACGCAAATAATAACTTTATCCCTTCTTATGACTTTGATGGGGTTGAAGGCATAATAGTTATAAAATTTCAATTGAACTTGAGTTGTTGAGGATTTAAAAGGATATTTTAAAGTCTAAATAAAATCTTTAGGTTTATAAATATAGGATAGGATAGAAATTATTTAGGTTCAGAAGTTTAGACACACCAATATAGATAAGATGATTTTTTCTTCTTCAAGATTGTCTGATACAAACAGGCTAAACATTATGTGCATAAATTTCATATATGGTTTTCTTGATTGTTTCATATTTGTTCTTACTGTTTTTTACTATATGAGTTAAAAAATTAGCCTTTTTATTAGACAAAAGGAGGGAATTGTTGACATAGTGTTAAGCATTCTAAATATTAATTGGTCCTTTTTGCTGTCTGTTACTTACATTGACTCTGATTGGTTAAAATAAATGCTGAGGCCTGAGATTGGGAAAAGACAGAGAAAGGTGGGACTTCCTGAGATTAGAGCAGGAAGCCTGTGCTTTAGACAGAGGATTCAAGCATTCCAGCCAGGAGGAGGAAGAAGAAGATACACCATGGGTTAGAAAAAAGAACCTCATTCCACATGGCCAGAAACATCGGCATGGCATGGAAAATGGCAGTCCAAGGCGACATATGTATACATGGGGTCATATTTGGGTAGTAGAATTAAGAGCTAGCTTAGATGGGCTAGGATTGCACAATTCAGGCCAAGGCTTGTTAAAAATCCATGCAGTCTCTGTGTACTCATTTATAATGGCTGCTTAAAGATTAACAGCCCCTGACCAATTAAAGATAATATAAATACTGGTAAATAATTTAATTATTTCTATAAATGGCACCCAATACAATTTAATTATTTTTTACAATAGGCAGTTGTGAAGCACCCAACATCAGTCCTGGGAACACAAAGACATCCATCCTGGGCCAGGTCCAATGCATTCTAGCCACCAAATGAATGCATTTTAACAACAAAACAAATGTATGTGTACATTCACATAAGATGAAAAGAATAATTTACATGTCTTTTTAATTGTTATACACAGTGTGGTCCTGAGATTCACAACAGACATGGTAACAAAGGATATTTAGGCATCTTTGTTTTCGGAGATCCTCATTTCAGCTCTAAATCTTCATGTTCAGAGTTGGCTGCAGACAAAGCCTTTTCTTTGTCATCTCAAAGTCAAGTCACTGAGATTCCCCATGATACTATTCTACTTGCAGATCCTCTTACCAAATTAGCCCAGGAATTTTCTGGCCACTGAAAATCTCAAATGTTACAGTCATTTTAACCTGTGGCCAGGTATAGTTGTGAATACGGCCCAATACAAAATGCAAGCTTGTTTAAAGCATTATGAGATGATTTGGGGTATCTAGATTACACAGTTCTCCAGTGAGAACTCTGTAGATGACCTCTGTTGCAATGTTGAAGACTTGCCACACCTGCATGGGCCAGGGCTCAGTTAGCTGTCAACTGGATGCGGAAGCCAGGTAGCCCTATAATGGGTTAGACCTGGCCCAGGACAGATGGTTCTGTATGTGCTCACGAGTCACACCTCTGCCACACAGCTGTAGAGACCTCTACTGTTCAACATCATCTGCAGTGTCAGCACCCAGCACTGATGCCTAAACCACCAGAGCATGAGAGTCTGAGTCTGAGCAGGTGTGTGTCAAGGACTCCTGTAAGGCACACTGAGAAGGCTAGAATTGGGCTTCATTTCATATGCCACCTTTCTCCAAAGTAAAGTTGAGCTCTGCTAAGCATTCCCTCCTGAACTTGGCATTCAGACAAGATGGCTCCCAGTGTCATCACTATGTGGATTGCTCACAGGACCATGGCTGCAAGCAGTGGTTCTTCCCAGAAGGTATGCAGTGAGAACAACCCAGGACCCACACCTAGGAGAACCATTGTGTCTTTAGTCAATCTGCCTTCCTCATAGATTAGTTATTTCATAGAGATCTGATTTCAGGAGCCTGGCTTATTCTATACACATAAAACAGTACAACCCCAGGGCATAAGTGTGATCCACTACATCTCCTGACACTGGTCAGTCATTTAGGACCCCGGGGAATGCAGGGAAGAGATGTTTCGCCTTCTCCTCCTTGACTGGCAGTTCCCACTCCACACAATTGCATAGTCTCCCACTTTTCCAGCAAGCTGCCAAATGTGTATAGAAACAGAAGCAACCATATCACAACAATGAGAAAAGTAAGCAATCCAGAAAGCAAGAAGAGCATGGGTCTCCAGCTATGGAGAAACCACTGAACACTGGCTTCCTGGAATATAACCATGTTGATCAGAGCACCTGTGGCAACAATTGCAAGTCTCTGCATGTCTGGAAATCCATGTTGAGCACAAGGGTATCCCTATTAGACACACCTGAGTAAGGGTTAGTTCACAACTATAACAAACAAAACGCCTGAAGAAAAAAAGAAAGTGTTTTTTAGCTCAGAGTTTCAGAGGTCCAGGAGCTTGGTAACTGCAGGTCGTCTCACCACATTATAACATGGTGGATGTCATCACTGTGGGGGATGAGGAAAGAAGGGATCACATGACAAGGAAGCCAGAAAAAGCTGAATTAGCCAAATGACTTTATAATCATTCTTTGCAAAATTAATCCAGTCCTCAAGAACAGCATCAGTCCTTCCAGTGGGCACTACCTCCATGACGTAATTGTCTTCGTTAGGCCCCATTTCGTAACAGTTTCATCTCCACGCTGTGTACCAAGTTTGTAGTCCAGGAGCCCTTGGAAGTGTGATGGCCATGGAAAACTCCATCTTGTGCTAGGACACCATTGTAAATTCCTAAAGGAGAAGCTCCCAGCAACTCTGACTTCTTGCCCATGTCCCCAAAATTGTCAAACTAACCAAGACAACTAACTGTTTGTTCTGGCATTTGTATGCCCATTTATCGCTGTGTGCCAGAGAGCGAGACAGCTCCTTTTTTTCTGTATAGAGGTGAGAGAGACAGCTCCTCACAGCTGAGGGGAGTAAAGGCAGTTTCTCACTTAGCTAGACATTCTGCATAAATGAGATAATTGTTCCCACCTTTAAAAACCCTCCCTCTAGGCTCTTCTGGGTGACATGCCTTCTATTTGGCTTTAAGGCTATTGGCTTGCTAGCAGTAATTAATATATTCATTTAATTATACTTTGAATCAAATCTTTCCCCAGTGGATTCAAACTCCCTAATATTTTTGGTGGTTCCACTGAGATCCTTGGGAGACTCCAGACTCAGGATTATGGGTCAAGGATAGATCTTAAGACATGGAAGCCTGAGGAGCCAGAGATCACAGCTTCTATAAGTTAATGGTCACTAGAGATAAGCCTCCAAGGGGGAGCAAGTCCAAAGTGGACTTGAAACTTTTGGCCAATGCACACTGAATCTCTTACCAATTGGTAAGTTGTTCTGTTCTGTTTTGGGATCCAGACATATGGAGAGACATAGGAGAGATGGGACATGATCATAAATTCTGTCTCTGGGATAGAAGGGGTGTCTTCCTGTCCTCCTGGCTTTGGTATATGAATGAAGGTGGCAGCCACATGCCTGTATTTGTCTGGTCTCTTGTGAATGCATGGATGTTCCATCTTCTTCACAGTTGTTTGCTTGTGCCTGGTAGATTTGTGTTTTCTGGAGTGCCCATAAGTTTTGCTGCAGACATGAGAACAAAGAGAACAGAGAGCACAGCTGTGGCCTCATCACTAGCTAATTCCATTTCTCAACCCCCTCATGTGGCATACTCTGTGCCTAGCCATGGGTAACTTATCTCTCCTCATCTCCCCCTGGGAGCGCCCTGCTCTGTCTCTGTTTCCCTGGAGCCTTCTGCTTAAGTCCACAGGTACCTCAGAGGCTTCTCTATCCTTGCTCTGTTTTTGAAGGATGTCTTTTTTTCCCTGCTTTCTCTATCTCCCAGTTGCCTCCTTTTTCTGACCATGTAGCTCTGGATGTGGCTGGGGAAATGTGGGTGCCCCATGTGATGGCCATCACTCCCACATGGGCATTATAAGCCTTCTGCTCTATCATTTGTCACTGCCTGTGTCACTAGCTGTGAAAGCTCAGCATTTCTTATATCTAAAACTTCTTTATTCTGCCTGCTCTGCTCTCTCCCCCTGGTCACTGGATTTACTTTTGTAGAGATTCAGTTGTCTTTGGGGTATGGATAATATTAAAGTATTATTTTATGGTATTGCATTTTATTAAAAACTGGCTCTGGGGTTGGGTTATGGCCTTCCTCTCCTGACCCAAGCTTGCTTGTTTAAAAAGTTTATCCAAAATCTCTGTTCTAAGTCAGAAGGCCATCTGGCTCTATAACAGGGGAAATGAAAATCAAAACAAAAAAGCCCAGGAAAAGAGGCTATTTGATTTAAAACAGCTAAAAAATATACTACTCCCAATAGGGATTAGCGCTACTCATCTCTAATTCTCTTCGTTTTTATTTAACTCTAAATTTTTTGCTACATTATAAATTTTATTTTAAGATTCATAAGAATATTGTGTAAAATTTCTATACCTCAAGATTTATAAGTTTATTGGGTATGGTTAAAAATCTATAAAATCTATAACAAAAAATAAGCCTAAAACTTATAACAAAGGGTCAATAATTAAAAATCTATACATGAGTAATTTTAATTTGCTACTGCCTGCTTATATAACTTGAAATAAACTCTTGTTTAAAAATAAATATTTTTTAAAAGGGAATAAATAATAACCATATTGCTTGCCACTATCTTGGCAATGATCTCATTAATGATCCCATTAGGATGGAGGCAACCATGTGGCTGGCAACCATCTTGACTAAGGTTGAAGCAGGTACATGCCACATGACTTATCTGCCATCTTGATTAATTTGACCCTGTGGTATAAACCAACTAAGGAGGCAACATTTGGTCTCCAAGATATTTTGTATTTAGGATAAGTTTTTATAGGATAATCTTTGTCCTGAGGATAAAAATTTTTATAATAAAAATCTCCCATATGTTTAATAAATGAAATATGCTTAATTTAGATTTGTAAATTCCTAAAGTTATAAAGGTTTACTCGGGTTAACAAAAGATGACTTAGAGATATATGAATAATCACTTATGTCTTTGATAATAATGTTTAACACTAGGCTTCTAACATTTTTAAACAAAAATCAGCATATGTTTGATTAATAAAGTATGTTCAGTAAATAAGTTGCTAAGACCTATTCAGGCTGCCAAAAAATTGACTTAGAGATATATGTCTAGCCTCTTTTTTGTCTTTGTTAACTGTGTTATGCTTTGGCTATTTAGGTATTAGGCCAGTGGAAAGAGTGTTCATCCTTTTGTCTGAGAATCATATTTTTGGGGGGTGGTCTCCAAGACTCAAAGGCATGCATCTCCAACTGTAACAGACATTCATTAACTGCCTGTTCTACAATGAAGAATTCATTACAGATTACAAACAGTGGTAAATCTAATATGTGTAAATTTTTTATCTTTTTGTAACTTAAAAGGTTTATGTAAGCTTAATGGAGTAATGACAGACCCTCTTGTCACAAGTCAAATGGATTCCAGATAGGTGCTCCTACATCAGTCAAAAGTCCAAGTTTCTCACCTACTGCCTATTCCTGAGGGAAGTTTCAAATGTAAGATTTTCCCTTTATGTTACTAAACTTCAGCTTCTGTTCCTAGTCTGTATCTCTCCCAGCAGTTTTCCACTCAGTTGACAGATAGCATCCACACTTGCAAACTACTCCAAAGCAACTGCAAGCCCTGGGCTCGCTCACTGAAAGCAGGTGTTTCTGATGGAATTTTCGACCAGCTTGAGTCCCCATGTTGGGGCAGCCTTCCAAACTTCTCCAAAGCTGCCGGTGCTTCACTAGCCCCACGAGGTCCAGCTGAACGTAGGCAGTGAACCAGATGTATTCTACCCACTCCTGGACTTAGACAGGTATTCTGTCCTTACTGGACTCTGAAAGCAAAGTTCTAATTTCAGCTGAGGAACAGTTACAGAAGAAAATACTTCACCCGTTATCCTCAACAAAAGCCTGGAATGGTAGGTCCGAAAGAGTTCTTCTCTACCAAAAGAAATCACTTCCTTTTCTCTGGCAAAAGGGACAAATAACTACTTGTGGTGCCTATTAGCATACCAGGACACACGTTTGCCTTCAGACTCCCTTAGTATCACAAGTATCTGTTATAAAACCTTGCAAAAGGGTTTCCCAAGACTGGAACTGGAGTTTGATTGAGTGGTTTACTTCATAGTTGCCAAATTTTGAGTAAAATAGATGTTCATTTTCTCTGCCTCACAGTTTTATGCATGGTAATGCTCATTTATAGCTGTTTCAATGTTAAATACTGTAAATAACAGGAACCTTGCACTCAAATTTCCCAAATTTGAATCATTCTCCTAGAGCAAGTAGGGAATATAAAGGACTTCTATAATTATGCTATCTCGTAAAAAATCAACTCCATTAAAATATTGGTCCTTCAAGATGGGTATTAACCTGTGCCTCAACACTAATCAATGATTTAATGAATATAATCTAGAACTAGCAGGAATATCATGGTTAAGTAAAACTCCATTTTGGGGTTGGAACCCAGTCCAAATTTCTAAAAGGTAAGCTCCCAGCAACTCTATTTGCCACCTTCCCCAAAATTGTAAAACTGCTAATAGATAATTAACCACACTTGTTCTGACTTTTGTAAGCCCACTTATCACTGTGTGCCAGGGAGTGAGTTAGCTCCTTTATCTCTGTAGAGATGGAAAAGAGACAGCTCCTCACAGCTCAGAAGAATAAAGACAGTTTCTCACTCAGATACACATTCTGCACAAATGAGATAATTGTAGTGGCCACCTTTAGAAAAACTTCCTCTAGGCTCTTCAATTTGGCTTTAAGGGTATTGACCTGCTAGGAATAATTAATAAATTTGTTTAGTTATACTTTGAATTGAGCCTGTGGTCTTTTCCCAGTGGATTCAAACTCCATAACAGAAGATATATTCAAACCATGTCTAAATCTTAGAAATGTCAGCTTTTGATGTGTGCATATGGTGAGTATATATGTTGTGAGAGGGCAAGTACACAAACATAAGAGCACACATGTGGAGATCACAGGATGGACAAAACTTGGTGTTGTTCCTCACCTTCCACCCTGTTTGAGGCAAAATCTGTCTTTTGTTGGTCATTGCTGTATATGTAAAGCTACCTGGCCTATGAGTTTCCAAGGTCTCTCCTGAGTCAACCCTCAATGCTGCAATAGGAATCTTATAATTATATTTGTGCGCTACCATGTCCAGATTTTGCAACTTGTCTGGGGATTTGAACATAGGTAAAATACCTTAAAAAGTGTTGGTTCAGAGATGTTGTTACCAAAACATAACCTTAATTTTGTATATTCCAATGTAACAGAGTACAGCCTTAATTAGGTATCAATATACAAAGATATATAAATCAATGAAAGAATTTTGACTAGTTTTCTACAAGGTGATAAGTATGGGTCTAATTTCATTCTTTTACATGTTGGCGTCCAGTTGGACCAGCAGCATTTGTTGAAGATGCTGTCCTTTTTCCATTGTACGGTTTTGGTTTCTTTGTCAAAAATTAAGTGACCATAGTTGTGTGGGTTCATTTCTGGGTCTTCAATTCGAGTCCATTGATGCACTGGTCTGTTTCTATACAAGTACCTTGCTGTTTTTATTACTATTTCTCTGTAGTACAGCTTGAAATCTGGGATGGTAATACCTCCAGATATTTTTTTTTTATTGTACAGGATTTATTTAGCTATTTTGGATTTTTTGTTATTCCATATGAAGTTGAAAATTGCTTTTTCCAAGTCTATAAAGAATTGTGTTGGTATTTTGATGGGAATTGCATTGAATCTGTATATTGCTTTTGCCAGAATGGCCATTTTTATTATGTTGATCCTACCTATCCATGAGCATGGGAGATCTTTTCATCTTCTGATGGCCTCTTCAATTTCTTTCTTCAAGGACTTGAATCTCTTGTAATACAGGTCTTTCACTTGCTTGGTTAGAGTTACCCCCAGGTATTTTATATTGTTTGTGGCTATTGTGAGGGGGGTTGTTTCCCTTATTTCTTTCTCAGCCCATTTGTTTGTTGTATAAAGAAGGGCTTCTGATTTTTTGAATTAATTTTGTATCCAGTCACCTTGCTGAAGGTGTTTATCAGCTGTAAGAGTTCTCTGGTGGAATTTTTGGGGTCGCTTATGTATACTATCATATCGTCTGCAAATAGGGATAACTTGACTTCATTTCCAATTTGTATCCCCTTGATCTCCTTTAATTGTCTTATTGCTCTAGCAAGAACTTCAAATACTATATTGAAGAGATATGGTGAAAGTGGGCATCCTTGTCTTGTCCCCGAGTTTAGAGGAAATGCTTCAAGTTTCTCTCCATTTAATTTGATATTGGCTACAGGCTTGCTGTATATTGCCTTTATTATTTCTAGGTAGGGTCCTTGTATGCCTGTTCTCTCCAGGACTTTTAGCATGAAAGGGTGTTGAATTTTGTCAAATGCTTTTTCTGCATCTAGCGAGATGATCATGTGTTTTTTTTTCTTTCAGCTTGTTTATATGGTGAATTACATTGGTGGATTTTCATATGTTGAACCATCCTTGCAATCCTGGGATGAAGCCTGCTTGATCATGGTGTTTGATATTTTTGATGTGTTCTTGGTTTCGGTTTGCCAGTATTTTACTAAGTATTTTTGCGTCTATGTTCATGAGGAAAATTGATCTGAAGTTCTCTTTATTTGTTGGGTCTTTGTGTGGTTTAGGATCAGGGTGACTGTGGCCTCATAGAATGAGTTTGGCAGTGTTCCTTCTGATTCTATTTTGTGGAATAGTTTGAAGAGTATTGGTATTAGCTCTTCTTTGACGGTCTCATAGAATTCTGTGCTGAAACCATCTGGCCCTGAGCTTCTTTTGGTTGGGAGATTTTTAATGACTGTTTCTATTTCCGTAGGGGTTATAGGGCTGTTTAATCTGTTATCCTGATCTTGATTTAACTTTGGTAGGTGGAATCTATCAAGGAAATTGTCCATTTCACTTAGGTTTTCAAATTTGGTGGAGTATATATTTTTAAAGTAGGACCTAAAGATTCTCTGGATTTCCTCAACCCATATTTATCACCTTGTACAAAACTTAAGTCCAAGTGGATCAAAGACCTTAACATAAGGCTGGACACACTGAATATATTAGAAAGAGAAAGTGGGGAAAACCCTTGAACTCTTCGGCATAGGTGACAACTTCCTGAACAGAATACCAACAGCTCAGAATCTAAGACAAACAATCAATAAATGGGACCTCATGAAACTGAAAAGCTTCTGTAAGGCAAAAGACACTGTCATTTGAACAAAATGGCAGCTTACAGATTGGGAAAAAAATCTTCACCAACCCCACATCTGACAGAGGGCTAATATCCAAAATTTACAAAGAGCTCAAGAAATTAAATGCCAAGAAACCTAATAATCCAATCAAAAAATGGGGAACAGAGATAAACAGAGAATTCACAAAGGAAGAATCCCTAATGGCTGAGAGACACTTGAAGAAATGCTCAGCATCCCTAATCATCAGAGAAATGCAACTCAAGATGACTCTGAGATTCCATCTCACACCTCAGTCAGAATGGCTAAGGTCAAAAGCTCAAATGACAGCACATGCTGGTGAGTGTGTGGAGAAAGGGGAACCCTTTTCCATTGCTGGTGGGAGTGCAAGCTTGTACAACCACTGTGGAAATCAGTCTGGTGATAACTTAGAAATCTTGGAATAGCTCTGCCTCAGGACCCAGCCATACCACTTCTGGAAGTTTCTTCATCTATGTTCATAGCAGCCTTATATGTAATAGCTAGAAACTGGAAACAACCCAGATGTCCCTCAACCGAGGAATGGATTTAAAAACTGTGGTACATCTACACAATGGAATACTACTCAGCCATCAGAAACAATGAAATTATGCAATTTGCAGCCAAATGGATGGAACTAGAGAAGCTCATCCTGAGTGAGCTACACAGACCCAGAAGGATGCACATGGCATCTATTCACTTAAAATCAGATTTTAGCCATACAGTACAGGATAACTATACTACAGCCAATGTACCAAAGGGAACAGGAACTTAGACTTTGTTACCTGTCAATAAGACACTTTGCCTTAGTGGTGCTGCCTTGTAGGCCCCCAATGCATGAGGAGGCTCTTGGCCCTCATATGACTGCTGAACTGGGGCAGGACACTGTTATGTAGGGACGCTCCACTCCAGAGGAGTGGGATGGAAGGGATAGGGGGTAGAGGGTGGAAGGGCGGGACTGGGAGGGGCGGAAAGAAGGCACTGTGTTGGAGATATAACCTGAAGTAATAAATAAATATTTTAAAAAAGAATTTTGGCTAATAGTAGCTCTATAGTTTAAGAGTAGATTCAATAATCTGCCCTTTATTTCTATATTATCCATGTATTATTTCTATATTCTCCTTTTTTCTTTTCATCCCTTCTCCCCCTCCCAGTCGCCTAACAATAGGAGAGAAAGAAGGACAGAGGAAAGGAAAAGAAAGAGAGAAATCCTTGAGTCTGACCATCTGTAGCTCCCCACCACCAACAAAAACATTTAACAATTTTCAACCAACCCCCCTTTAATGACATTTAATGACAACAAACTCATCGAATAACCAAAACCATCTACCCCACCTTTTGGAAATGGGGCATTACTCTCTTAAATTTGCTTCCTGATGATTTAGTTTCCTTCTTGAGTACCCAAGAAAATTGGGATATTGGATAGTCTTCAGAAAACTAGGTGTAACATTTGCTGTCAAGTCTCTGTGTGCTGTGAAAGTGCAGGCTTAGAAGAAGTTCTGAATGAAACATTCTGAAAGGTTGGACCAGTTGGGGTCAGTAGCCTTCTTTGAAACTGTCCTGGAAACAAGTTTTGATAAAATAGCTATTAAGACAGTCAGAAGTTAGAATCAAGCAGGATGCTGTAATAAATACATCTTAGCATCTCAGCTTTCTCCAGAATGCATTGTTGGAGAATGGTCTAATATATTGCTTATGATAGACTGATTTCAATGCTGAGATTTGGTTACTACCCCTTCTGAGGCATTCTCTTGGTTGGTTAATAAAAGTTGCTGATGGCCAATTAGCTGGGCAGAAAGAGTATAGGAAGGTGGGACTTCTTTAGATGGAACCAGGAACCCTGTATTTTACAGAGGAAGCACTCTTTCTGCCAGGAGATGCGGAAGCAGACAGATGGGTTTGAGAATTCTGGAAGGTAACAACGGGCCACCTGGTCCAGGTTAACTTAGATTAGCTAGTTCAGAGTCTGCCTAGCTAAGGGCTAAGCATTGAAACATTAAAATGTTTTGGTGTATTTAATTATTGGGTAAAGGACCAGGGTGGACTATAGGCCACCAGTCCAAGCAATCCAGGCCATTGGCCTCCCACCAACTGTCCTTCCAGGCCACTGAGAATTCCGCTTGTCTAATATAATAGTTTATTGTTATTAATAAATATCTCGCAGCTACCCCACCAGCTTCACTGCCAGACCATACCACCAGGCCATCCCTCCAGGTATACAGAATTCTAAGGCAAGTCAAGCCTGCTGATCTCATGCCAAGCTGCCAGATGTTCTGCTGGCATAATATAACAACTTATATTTATTAATGAAGATATTAGTTAATAGAATTTAGGTAGTAGGTGGTGAAGGCTACCCTTTTTCCTCCTGGTGGGTCAGCCTGCCAGTTAAGTCAGGCCAGGGCTGCAGGCTTCCTGCCAGCCTGCTAACTGCTCCATAGGCCTAACATTATAGTTTATACTTATTAATAAATATGATTGATAATTAAATTGCAGTTCCAGGTGGTGCCCCACATATGGTGCCATTTGTAGAAATGGGGTATTTAAATTATTTAGTAGCATTTATATTATATTTAAGTGGTTGATTAAATAAATTGTCTTATTTATTCAACCAATCAGAGACAATGATTAGAAAACAAAGTAACAGACATCAAGCAGGATCAATTAATTAACATTTAGAATGCATAACATCATCCCATCAATGCACCTTGTCAATGCTGCCTCAATCCCATTGGTCAAAGGCATCTGTCTTTATAAGTTAGTTTGGGGATCCAAGATGGGGGCGGCCTACGCGGACGTATTTTGATTTCAGGGTTAACAGTCACAGGGCGGCGAGTGTTTCGGGATGCTGTACAAACAGCTCAACCCCTTCTAAATCTCACCCAATCACCCAGGGTCCCTGGGAAGGATGCTCCTTCCCACTCTCGGACATGCAAGGAAGCTGCTGGAACCGGGAATCGGGGTCCCCCATCCCCCCACCAGGAGAGACTCTGGGTAAGTTCCAATTTAATACCCAGTGGACAGATTCAGATCCCACGCAGAGATAATCCCCACCCTGCTGGGCACCCCCAGGTCTCGCACAGAATCCCCACCCTGCTGGGCACCCCCAGGTCTCACACAGACGATCCAGCTATCTGGCAAAAGGTTGTGACCCTTGGAAGTGAGCTCAGCTCTGCTGCAAAGTGCCTTCAGACTGCAGATCGCAACCCACTGCTGTGACGTCACTGGCCAGTTTCCAAGCCATAGGAGCGGCAAGGCCATTGGGAGTGAAGGGCAGATTTACCCATCACAGGAACCAACTCCGGGCAAACGGCGAGATAGTTGAAACTGTCAAATATCGGACTTTTGTACTAGTACTGGCCCTTCTGGCAGGGAACCAGAGCTTACTTGTACACAGCTCCACCACCTGGATTAGTTAGGTCTCCACCAAGGAGGCAGGGCTGAATGACTCACCTTATAGGGGCGGAGTAAGGCAACTCGAATGCTACACCAAAGCACCCCCTTTGGACCCAAGTCCAGAAGACAGCTAAAAAATTCCACATGGCCAGAGGCCCCAGACAAAAAAAAAAACAAAAACAAAAACAAAAAACAAAAAAACAAAAAACAAAAAACAGAGTGAAATGACTCCAACAAAAGAAAGCAACGCTATTCCACCCAGCCCGAACCACCGCACCACAGCTGAAACACATGAAAACGATGACAATTCTACATTATGGAAAGTGATAGAGTCCCTGCAAGAAGAACTTAAATCTATGAAGGAATTCAAAGAAGCCACAATTTACAAGTCAAAACAACGAATAACACCATTAAAGAGCTCCAAGCCAAGGTGACTCAGCTTGAACAGGAAAAGGACAGAGAAATGAAAGATTTCCAGGCAAAAACAAGCAAACTTGAGAAGGAAATATACAAAACGAACAATACCATTCAAGACATGAAAATAGAAATGGAAACAAAAAAGAAAACACAGTCAGAGTTAAAAGAGGAAATGGAGAATCAAGGGAAGAGAACAGGAACTACGGATGTGAGTATCAAAAATAGGATGCAAGAGATGGAAGACAGGATCTCAGGCATGGAAGATTCGATGGAAGAAATCAGTACAACATCCAAAGAAAATGATAAAGCTAAAAAATCTCTCACCCACAACATCCAAGAAATCAAGGACTCAATGAAAAGATGGAACCTAAGAATTATAAGCATAGAGGAAAGAGAAGACTTCCGACTCCATGGTCCAGGAAATATCTTCAACAAAATCATAGAAGAAAACTTCCCAAACCTAAAGAAAGAGATGCCAGTAAAAATCCAAGAGGCTTACAGAACACCAAACAGATCAGATCAGAAAAGAAACTCCTGCCGCTACATAATAATTGAAACTCCAAATGTAGTAAACAAAGAAAGGATATTAAAAGCTGTAAGAGAAAAAGGCCAAGTCACATACAATGGCAGACCCATCAGAATCACACCTGACTTCTCCTCAGAAACGTTAAAAGCTAGAAGGGCCTGGACAGATGTCCTACAAGCCCTGAGAGAACATAGGTGCCCAGCCAGACTACTATACCCAGCAAAACTCTCTATCAACATAGATGGAGAAAACAAGATATTCCATGACAAAATCAAATTCAAACAATATCTCCCCACAAACCAAGCCCTACAGAAGATCCTAGAAGGTAAATTCCAACACAGAGAAGATAACTACACCCAAGAAAACAGAGGAAATAGAAGCCTCCACAGCAACTCAACAAAAAGAAACACAAGACAACCAGCTATACCAAAAAAATGGGAAATAACAACACCTGGTCACTAATATCCATCAACATCAATGGACTCAACTCACCAATAAAAAGACACAGACTTACAGACTGGATCCGTAAACAAGACCCATCTTTTTGCTGTATACAAGAAACACATCTCACTATTGAAGATAAACACTATCTCAGAGTAAAGGGCTGGGAAAAGGTTTTCCAAGCAAATGGACCCAGGAAACAATCTGGAGTAGCCACCCTAATATCAAACAAAATAGACTTCCAATTGAAGTTAATAAAAAAAGACAGAGAAGGGCATTACATACTCATTAAAGGAAATATCCACCAAGAGAACATCTCAATATTGAACATCTATGCCCCAAATACAAGGGCACCTACATTTATAAAAGAAACACTTCTAAAACTTAAATCGCACATCGATCCAAACACTTTAATAGTGGGAGACTTCAACACCCCACTCACAACTATTGACAGATCATCAAGACAGAAGCCAAACAGAGAAATAATGAGTCTAACAGAGATCATGAACCAAATGGACCTAACAGATATCTACAGAAAGTTTCACCCAAACACAAAAGAATACACCTTCTTCTCAGCACCTCATGGAACCTTCTCCAAGATCGACCATATAGTTGGACACAAAGATAGCCTCAACAGATACAAGAAAATTGAAATAACCCCTTGTATCTTATCAGACCACCATAGAATAAAGCTGGACTTCAATAGCAAAAGAATCAACAGAAAGTCTACACTCACATGGAAATTGAACAACTCTTTACTAGAGGACCACTGGGTCAGGGAAGAAATAAAGAAGGAAATCAAAGACTTCTTAAAATCCAACGAAAATGAAGACACAACATACCCAAACCTATGGGACACAATGAAAGCTGTGCTACGAGGAAAGTTCTTAGCACTAAGTGCCTTCAAAAAGAAAATTGTGACAGCTCATATTAGCAAATTAACAGCTAAACTGGGTGAATTGAAAGAAAAAGAAGCAAACATTCCCAAGAGCAGCAGAAGGCAGGAGATCATCAAACTTAGGGCTGAAATCAACAACTAAGAAACACAAAGAACTATACAAAGAATCAATGAAACCAAGAGTTGGTTCTTTGAGAAAATCAACAAAATAGACAGACCCTTAGCCAAATTAACTAAAAGACAGAGGGAGAAAACACAAATCAACAAAATCAGAAATGAAAAGAGGGAAATAACAACAGACATTGAGAAAATCCAGAGAATATTTGGATCCTACTTTAAAAATTTATACTCCACCAAATTTGAAAACTTAAGTGAAATGGACAATTTTCTTGATAGATTCCACCTACCGAAGCTAAATCAAGATCAGATAAACAGATTAAACAGCCCTATTAACCCTAAGGAAATAAAACAGTCATTAAAAATCTCCCAACCAAAAAAAGCCCCGGGCCAGATGGCTTTATCACGGAATTCTACCAGACCTTCAAAGAGGAGCTAACACCAATACTTTTCAAAATCTTTCACAAAATAGAATCTGAAAGAACATTGCCAAACTCATTCTATGAGGCCACAGTCACCCTGATTCCTAAACCACACAAAGACCCAACAAAGAAAGAGAACTTCAGACCACTCTCCCTCATGAACATAGATGCAAAAATACTTAATAAAATACTAGCAAACCGAATTCAAGAACACATCAAAAGTATCATACACCATGATCAAGTAGGCTTCATCCCAGGAATGCAGGGACGGTTCAACATATGAAAGTCTATCAACGTCATTCACCATATAAACAAGATGAAAGAAAAAAACACATGATAATCTCGCTAGATGCAGAAAAATCAGTTGACAAAATCCAACACCCCTTCATGCTAAAAGTTCTGGAGAGAACGGGCATACAAGGACCTTACCTAGAAATAATAAAGGCAATATACAGCAAGCCAGTGGCCAACATCAAATTAAATGGAGAGAAACTTGAAGCATTTCCTCTAAACTCAGGGACAAGACAAGGATGTCCACTTTCACCATATCTCTTCAATATAGTACTTGAAGTTCTTGCTAGAGCAATAAGATAACTAAAGGAGATCAAGGGGATAAACATTTGAAACAAAGAAGTCAAATTATCCCTATTTGCAGATGATATGATAGTATACATAAGCAACCCCAAAAATTCCACCAGAGAACTCTTACAGCTGATAAACATCTTCAGCAATGTGGCTGGATACAAAATTAATTTAAAAAAATCAGAAGCCCTTCTTTATACAACAAACAAATGGGCCGAGAAAGAAATAAGGGAAACAACCCCCTTCACAATAGCCATAAACAACATAAAATACCTGGGGGTAACTCTAACCAAGCAAGTAAAGGACCTGTACAACAAGAACTTCAAGCCCTTGAAGAAAGAAATGGAAGAGGCCTTTAGAAGATGGAAAGATCTCCCATGCTCATGGATAGGTAGGATCAACATAATGAAAATGGCCATCCTACCAAAAGCAATATATAGATTCAATGCAATTCCTATCAAAATACCAACACAATTTTTTATAGACTTGGAAAGAGCTAGCCTCAGTTTCATATGGAACAACAAAAAGCCCAGAATAGCTAAATCAATCCTGTACAATAAAAAAACATTTGGAGGTATTACCATCCCAGATTTCAAGCTGTACTACAGAGCAATAGTTGTAAAAACAGTGTGATATTGGTATAGAAACAGACCAGTAGATCAATGGAATCGAATTGAAGATCCAGAAATAGACCCACACACTTATGGCCACCTAATTTTTGACAAAGAAGCCAAAATGGCACAATGGAAGAAGGAGAGCAATCTTCAACAAATGGTGCTGGTCCAACTGGATGTCCATTTGTAAAAGAATGAAGTTAGACCCATACTTATCACCCTGTACAAAACTTAAGTCCAAGTGGATCAAAGACCTTAACATAAGGCCGGTCACACTAAATCTACTAGAAGAAAAAGTTGGAGAAACCCTCGAACTAATTGGCACAGGCGACAACTTCCTGAACAGAACACCAACTGCTCAGGACTTGAGATCAACAATCAATAAGTGGGACCTCATAAAACTGAAAAGCTTCTGTAAGGCAAAAGACACTGTCATTCGAACAAAATGGCAGCCTACAGACTGGGAGAAAATCTTCACCAACCCCACATCTGACAGAGGGCTAATATCCAAAATCTACAAAGAAATCAAGAAACTAAATGCCAAGAAACCAAATAATCCAATCAAAAAATGGGGGACAGAGCTAAATAGAGAATTCACAAAGGAGGAATCCCTAGTGGCTGAGAGACACTTGAAGAAATGCTCAACATCCTTAATCATCAGAGAAATGCAACTCAAGACGACTCTGAGATTCCATCTCACACTTGTCAGATGGCTAAGATCAAAAGCTCAAATGACAGCACATGCTGGCGAGGGTGTGGAGAAAGGGGAATCCTCCTCCATTGCTGGTGGGAGTGCAGGCTTGTGCAACCACTATGGAGGTCAGTCTCGTGATATCTTAGAAAACTTGGAATAGCTTTGCCTCAGGACCCAGCCATACCACTTCTGGGTATACACCCAAATGCCTCTTCACAGATTCATAAGGAAGTTTCCTCATCTATGTTCATAGCAGCCTTATTTGTAATAGCTAGAAACTGGAAAAAAACCCAGATGTCCCTCAAAAGAAGAATGGGTTAAAAAACTGTGGTACATCTACACAATGGAATATTATTCAGCTATCAGGAACAATGAAATTTTGCAATTTGCAGCTAAATTGATGGAACTAGAAAAGCTCATCCTGAGTGAGCTAACCCAGACTCAGAAGGATACATATGGCATCTATTCACTTATAGTAGGATTTTAGCTATATAGTAGAAGGTATTGATACGACAACTAACACACCAAAGTTAACTTAGATATAGACTTTTTATTAATTAATTAATTTATTTATTTATTTATCTATTTTTTTAGTCTTTTTTATCTATTTGTCTGCTTATTTGTTTGTTTGGTTTTTAGTTCTCTCTCCCAGGCAATGAGACACTTTTCACTGATGGTACTGCCTCGTAGACCCCCAATGAATGAGGAGGCTCTTGGCCCTCATACGACCTCTCAACTGAGATGAGGGACTGTTATATAAGGACACCCCACCCCAGAGAAATGGGATGGAAGGGATAGGAGGTAAATAAAAAAAAAAATGAAATGTGATGTTTCGGCCTTTTACTACTAATTGTCATAAACTGTTTAGGATAATTAAGAAATGCAAACTAATGGCTATGCAAGCCGGTCATTCTGTTAGGTACTATGACAGCCTATTATAGTTATTTTCTAATCTAATCAGAAATAAAGCTGCTAAGAGACAAGCAACATCTGCTTACCCTAATATAAGAGATAGATAGGGCCTCTTCAAAAACCTCAAGATATCTGCAGAATATGGCATTCAAAGATGTTTTCATAACTTTAGATTTTTTTTATATCGAGACATATCAACTCCTGAAAGCACCCCCTATTCTACCCCAAGTAGAAGATGAGCATCGAAGAATCTCCAGTGGGAGATGATTGAATTAGTCACAAGCCTATCTCTTGGTAGGAAAAGCCCCTTGCTCCAACTGTAGACAGAATGCTGTCCAAAAAGGACAATTCCTGGAAGCAGGTAAGTCGACAGCCTAGCTCTGCCAAGACAGGGTAGGCAAATCCTTCATAACCCCTGCTCTAAAATCAATGTCTGTCAAAGAAACGGGGCCAAATGACTGAAGATCCATGCTGTAATGTATGGAGAGGAAATGGGAACTGTCCAGGCAGCCACTGGTATGTCATTTCTTAGTTTTGGAAGCTGCAGATCCTGTACTTCCTATAAAATCAGATATATTTATCCCTCTCAGGTCTCTGAGGTGGTTGAAGAACAGATAGCTAGAGCCTCATAATTAAATTTTGAGTGGTTTAGGAGTCAAGAGAGTGTTATAGATCTAAGAAGATGCTTTTAAAATTGTGTTGCAAGTTAGTATGAATGTTGAGTTAGATATAGAACTAAACTCATGGAGATGGTTAGATAGTAGAATGTTAAAGTCAGGTACCAAATACATATGGACTGGTCATTGGAAATGTATGCTAAGCCATATAACCCTCATAACTGTGGCCTAATTACCTCTGTTGTACTGTATTGTATTTATTATTATAAGAGAAAGAGCCATTTGTTGACTGAAAGTGGAAACTGTAGGAGGAAATAAGATATACCTTAAACTTAAAAAAAAGGGAAGAGGATGGGGGTTGAGGGTGGGAGGGTGGGACTGGAGGGGGGAATAGGGAGGGGACTGCGATTGAGTTGTAACTTGAAGAAATAAAAAATATAGGGAAAAAAAGCCAAAAAAATAAGTTAGTTTGGACTGTAACTAAACTGTACTATAAATTTTCATCTATGCCATATGAAAGGATGGCATGATGATTCCTGAGGATTTTGTAGCTATGAATTCATGAACTCCTAGATGGAGACACTTTCATGTATCAGCCAGTCTGAGCTGCTCCCATGTAAAGGGATTATGATATACTTTAGCTGTTTTGTTTTTCTTCCTGATTTTTCTTTCTGTCTACAGCCAAGATCTTCAGGGTGTCGCCTTTGGTCCAATGTGATTTTTAATAATTTGGATGGAATACACAGCTTGTCGCTCTTGTTGAAACAAATGCAAAAATCTCTTCCCAGATGTATCATATTTTCCTGTCTTCCATCTTAGGTTATCAAATATACAGACTGATCTAATTTACCAGTCCTTTCTAAAATCCAGTGTATTTTAACAACTGTGTTATCTGTCTCATTGACATTTTAAAAATTTAGGGTCAATAAAACATTATTTAATCTATCTCTGGGAGACCTCAAATCCCCCCTTCTATATTAAGAGCATTTTCTTTCAATTTCTGTTAGATTTCTCCATAATTGTTTGTCCTGTAAGGTTGTAAGACATCTGTAACATTTTCTATGCGACAATGTCTAAAGTATTGTTGTATTCTAATGGATGCATATGTTGAATCATCATTAGCTTCAATCTGTGAAGGCATCTCTAAGAGAGCCACTACCTCTAATGAATTTGTATTCTCAGAATCATCCCCTTCAGAACTAAGGCAGAAGCCCATGGGAGCTCTGAACATGAATCAGTAGTATGGGGTATCAACATGTGCACATATATCTTAATTTTCTTTATTCTGATTTAAATCATCCTCTAACCTCTGTTCTATGGCCTCCAATTTAGCATTTAATTTTTTGGTCTTTTTTCTCTAAGTCTGCTTTATTTTGTTCTCTCTTAAAGAAGATATATAGAATTGTGGTCATTACTGAAAACATAATTATTTGTATGCTGATAAATGAAACAAAATCACATGCGATCCAGATGCATTGTGTCATTGTTTTTTTCCATTTTAACACAGAAAATATTTTTCCTTTTAATCTCTAACTCTCTCTTTTATATTTCTGGTTGTGAGCCTAGCCTTTAACAGCTAAGCCATCTCTCCAGCCCTCTAACTCTCTCCTTAAGGACTTCGCTTTCTCATTTCCAAACTAAATATTTTTCCTATGATTTTTTTTATATTCAGTTTCTTTTCTCTTATTGTTTTCAAGCTTAACACCTTACCAGTTCAGAAGTTTGGAGCTTTTCAGTCCCAGAGCTGTGGGAAAATGTTCCTTCTGCCCTTCTGTGCATTTACAGGCTCCTCAAGCTAGCACGTGTCTATGGCAGCAAACTCTGCCCCTTAGCTCAGTCTATTCTATTCCCAGGCTGCCCTTGCTGGTTTGGGCTGGAGCCACTGTTTGCCCTCTGACTTCTGCCAGCTCAGGGCTGTTGCAGATTTTTCCTGTGTGGACCCTAATTCAGCTTCAGTTTTCCCATGGGCTGCCTAGCTCTCTCTACTGTGCTGTGCCTGGGAGAAGTTCCACCTAGTGTGCCTGAGGAACCTGGTAGAAGAGCCAGCTTTTCTATTCAGCAGAGGTTTTTGCTTGTTTTTTTGTTTGTTTTTTAAACAAAGAGCTACCTTCCTCACTGCCCCTGTGCAGTGTCCTGTTCCATCACTGCAGCAGGCCGCCAGTCTTGCTGCATGGGGATGGAGGTGCACTTCTCCTCTCTTTGGTAGGAGTTTTCTAAGCATGGATTCTATTCACAATGATGGGCACCATCTGTAATGGCAGGCTTTTATACCCACACCCTAGTTCCCAAAATAATGGCTCTGAGACTTTATATTTACAAATACCCAGGCCATATAGCTAGGTATGTTCCTCGACTAGTTCATAACTTAATAATCCCATTTATTCCATCGTATGTCTTCCACATGGCTGGCTACCTCCTAAGTTTCATGTGTCCAATTTCATCAGAGTCTGAGGTGAATCTCTTCCCATCTGACTATCCCAGAATTCTCTCTTTTTGCTTGACGTCCTACCTTCTATTTCCTGCCTCAGCTAATAGGCCATCAGCTTTTTATTGACAGATGATGCTTCTACACCGTGCACAAGAGATTCTGTCTACAGCCCTTCCTGTAAAATGTTCTGGGGTAATGGTGGCACAGAATTTGTGGAATTGGCCAACCCATGACTAGTCCAACTTGAGGCCTATACCAAGAAAGGGATCCCAGGCCTGACACTGGCTGGATGGCTAGGAATCAAAGGCTGGGCAGCCCGGAGACACAAGATAGAACCAAACAGGAGTGAAAAAAATCCATGAAATGATTCCTAATGATATTTTTGCTATACTCATAGACCAGTGCCTAGTCCAATTGTCATCAGAGGGGCGTCATTCAGCAACCAATAGGAGCAGATGCAGAGACCCACAACCAAAGTCTAAGTGGAGCCAGAGAGACCCTGCTAAAGACTGAGAGGCAGGATTGCAGGAGCCAGAGAGGTCCAGAATTCCAGGAGAATACAGCCCACAGAATCAACTAACCAGGGCTCAAAGGAGCTCACAGAAACTGAAGGGATAAACATGGAGTCTACATGGATCTGAACGAGGTCCTCTGAGTATACTTTGTGGTTGTGTAGTTGTTGTTCTTGTGGGACTCCCAACAATGGAACGGAGGGGAGGGGGTCTCTGACTCTTTTGCATGCATTTGGGACCCTTTCTTCCTATTGGGTTACCATGTCCAGCTGTGATAGGAGGGTTTATGCTAAGTGTATCTTGTTAGGCCATGTTTGATGAATATCTCTGGGAGGACTGCTCTTTTTTTAAATTTATTTATTTTCCTTTTTTTCTTTCTTCCTTTCTGAAGGTAAGCAGAGGAGAGTTAATCTGACAGAGAGGGGTGGTCTGAGGAGAGACTGGGAGGAGTGGAGGAAGGGGAAATTACAGTAGTGATGTAATGTATAAGAGAATAAAAATTTTTAAAAAGATACACACTGAGCTTTTGTGGTCTGGGTATGCATCACATAGACTTTCCTTGTCTTGTTTCATCGTGGTTTCAAAGCACCAAGATATTCTTTTTAGAATACGTGACCAGAAAACTAGCATCAGGAATTAATTGAAAATTACTTGACATAAGGACATAAGGAGAATTGCTATTTTTCAATAGGAAGAAAGAAATAAAACACATTGTCACAGGAAATAAAGGACTCACAATTCGTGTAGGCCTATCATACAGCGCCAGAGTGCTCTTGCTGCAATATGGATCGGAGTCCCATGGGGTGATCACTGATGTTTCTGGGTTCCTGTGTTCCAGAAGAAAAAAAAATTGCACTGGAGAAACCTGACCAGAAACTGACAGTTGTTACCCTTAGAGGCAATTGACATAGCATCTGCCTCTCCTGAACTTTCCTTTCTTCCTTTTTCTTCCCCCCATGTGCTTTTCTTGTTGCCTATAGCCAAGGTCAGAAAGTTGCCCAGTTTATCTGGCAGCTGACTTCTGTAACACTGATGTCACTTTCTTTAGTCCCTACTGAACTGGAGTGGAAGGAACCCTTTGAAGCAAAGTTGTAAGACTCCAGCTCTTTCCTATATAGTAGTTTCTCATTCTAAACTTCTCAAATTTTCTCTTCTTCTTTTTCCTGGTCTCCTTTGCTGGTTCCTTAACAGAGCCCAGCATTTTCATTAGAGTGAACACAGTTGTCTGGACCAGTGTACTGAACGTTGCCTGGGCACCTGGAGATACATTAAACAAAGAGTCAAGGCTCATGGTTTTGACAGAAACAACTAGGCCCTGATCCTGTCCTGTCCTCTTGCCCAAGGACTTCCCTATCACCAGAAGCCACCTTGCCCTGAAATGACCTTGGACTTGGGGAAACAGATGTATCTGTGACTCAGCAAGGGCATTAGGGTTGGCCTAAGACAATCATGGTGGTTTCATTGTCCATATTAAAGGCAGAGTAAGGTCCAGATTTCAGGCTTGTAATTTTGTCACGGAAAGGATGCTATGCTAAGATGCTCTCTGGGCTTCTGACTGGGAGTTTCTCACTGATAATACAAGGGGTGTGTGAAAAACATCTCCATTGTTTTGCCTCACCTACAAGCAGTCTAGGGATCCATTTGGTGGAACTGAAGATAGTCACCACCCATCAATGCTAGGTTTACCTTAATCATCCTTCAGAGACAATTGGAGGTAAATACTTGGATCCCACTGAAATACCATTGGAAGGCCATGGAGCCCTTAGAAGTTAGGGCCTCATGGGGGTCAATGGGTCATTGTGATGGGTCTTTGAGCAGGATTGTGGCAGTGTGGCACCTCCTTTCCCCACTCTTATGCTCTCTGGCCCTGTAGTTAATTGGTCTGACCATGAATTCCTGCCACGATGTTGTATTTTGCCCTAGGTTTGGATGGTGCAGGGCCAAGTGTTCAACGGATGACCCTTCCACAGCTGGGGCAGCAATCAGTCTTCTAAGAGTTTAGTGGCAGTACTTCACATAATGTCAGAAAGCAGGCCAAAAAGCCACTTAAGAAAGTAGAGCAGGATGCATAAAAAGTCCCAGCCAAACTTGGAGACCTCTCGGAGCTCACCTGACATTGTCTCCTCCCCATGGCCATCAGCAGGATCGCCTCATCAGACTGCTTCCCTTCAAGTTTCTAACACTTGTTGATATAATACAACTGAGACCAAATACACCCACCGCTGGTGAAGTACAATCCTCCAGGGATTTACCAGGGTCCCTTTGCTATTTAAAGCTGCTACAGTGTATAACAAGACAGTGTTTGGGTACAGCACCACCCTCCATGGGTAACATCTTGCCACTGCTCAGCTTCATCAAAACTTACCTATGTATTTTTCTCACTGACTTCTTCCACTAACCCAGGATGTCTGCCTATTGGGATGAACAATGGATTATTTTATTAAATGCTGGCCTAAAAGTTCTGAGGTAGTTTTGGATGCCATAACACATGCTTAGTAAATATTTGTTGATGAGTTTTGATACAGCCATCAAAACACATTTCTGGACAGATCCTACAAAGTGTTTGTCATGCTTCTATGGTACAGCTTTAACTCAGACATTATAGATATCCTTTCAGCTGTTCAACCCCTTTGCTGATATTTTGTCCAGAGAACAGTTTTTCATCTATATGTGTTACAAATTCTACCTTCTAAGATGCACGTGCAGACCTGGCCTAGACAGAAAATAAAATAAAAAACCAATAAACCCACCTACTGCTGATGCTGTTCCTCAGCTATTGAAGGCCTGGCCCTTCTCTGTTTCTTAGAGTTCATTTAGGACTTCCTGTTAAATTATTTCCAAACATTTTCATCATGTTTAGAAGGAAGTGATGGGAGAAAAGCAAATCTGATCATTATTTTTATAATCTTAATTTTACCCTCATTAATACCAGAAACTAGATTCTTAAATTTGTTTATAAGTGTGTTTGTGTGGTGTGTACTTAGGTTTACACACTTGTGTGTGTGTTTGTGGTAGTATGCGGTATGCAAGCTTACCCAATGTGTGTCAGTGTGTGTTTGTGGAGATAGCATGCAACTTTGTACACCAGTGTGTGTGTGTGTGTGTGTGTGTGTGTGGACATTGGGTGTCTTTCTCTATTGCTCTGTTCTGTCATTGAGACAGTGCTTCACGAGGCCTGAAACTCACTGTTTGTCTAGCTAGGCAGTGGGTGGCAAGCCTCAACAATCTTCCTGTGTCCTCCTCTCACAGTCTTGGGGTTATAAGCATGCATGACCACACCTGTCGGTTTTTATGTGGGTGTTAGGTATTTGAACTCTGGCATTTCTACCAACTGAACTTTTTCCTCAGCCCATAAACTATTTTTTAAATAAGTGATCTTTAAAAAAAGAAAGGAAGAAAGAAAAAAGTGAGTGAGCTCTTTGGTTGCTTCCTACTCCGTTATGGGGGATAAAAGGAATGTTGACATCCCCTGAAATAATTAGATCAGTAGGAAGAAATGGGCAGTGATGAACATAATAGGAAAAGCTGGCTAATGAAGAAATACCTCCCTAACCATGGCCAGAGATGTGCTTAAGACTAAGGACCCATCATTTGAGTGTATTGGCTAGGGAGAAGCATTTCGTTACTATTGGAGATCAGGATTGAGGTTTTAGAGAGGTGTAAGAGCAATACACACTAACAATAAGTGTAAACATACCTTACCTCTGATTTACACCACCCTTCTTTTCAGGATGGTGCTGGCTTCATGATCACTGCCTTATACAGGGAAGAGTGTCACCCATGACTGTTCTGATTTCATGTTCTCTGAAGATGGAGGAGTCTTGGCTCCTGAATGGCTCTCCAGACCCAGGATCCTTGCTTCTGTAACATCTTGCTTATGTGATTGTACCAAAACCTGTGTTGGAGCAGGAAAGAACATTTTGAACCTTGTGCAGCCAATGAAGAACCCTAATCCCATGACTCTTTAGAAAGCAGGGTAGCAAAGGTTTGATGGTTGGAAGTGAAAGGGAGCTATGTACAGGATCTACTTGGGTATGTGATTCTCTTCCACACCCAGATGACAAAAGTTCCATCCTGTCTACAAAAAGCCTTTGGCAGTAAAGGAAAGCAAGAAAATACATGTAAGTAAAGAAGATTCTTGGGTTTGTGGGCAATAAGGATGAGCAATGCAAACAGGGTACACTTGAATAGGGATTTGAGTGTACTCATGTCAACCAGGAAACTCCCAGGAGAGCCTCCCTGAGCAATGAGGGTAGAAGCAGTTAAGTAGCAGGAGGAGGGGTTAATAGAGACTCTGGTAACCGGTATAAATGTGTATAAGGTATACAACATGTCAACTCGCCACCACAAAAATCACAGAAGAATTTCTGTTTTTTCTTTCTCCTCCTCTCCCCAGAACCCTTACCTCAGCAGTGGATGGGTTGTGTATGAAAGGTGCTGTTTTATGGCAGTTTCCTCCTTAGCTGAAACACCCTGTGGGTTAGGGGGTGTTCAGGAGGTAAACAGAAGCTCATGTCTGGGAGAACAAACTTGGAAGCATCTTGAGGGCATCTCCTTAGTGGAATGAAAAGAAGTAAACTTCTGGAGGGCAAGACTCACCAGCTAAGCTTCAGAGAGAGGAGCCATGCTGTTAATCTGCATGTACATTGTGCAGACAGCTCCAGAGTTGTAGCTTTCAGGAATTATCACCCATGTTGGGGTAGACTTCTCGGTGATGCAGCTGCCTTCGAGTCCTCCCTGTTCCTTGTAAGTAACCTTTCACTGTTAGTAACCTCTATAAACCCTTACTTCACCAACTTAGATGTGCTGTGATCACTGCTTTGGTGTGTTGTGAGCTCCCTTTCCAGGATGAGTAGACATGGGTGTTACATCTCCCCAGGAAAAGTCTGTCACACAGCAGGTGTGTGGAATGGGAGAGGGGGTGGTATGAACAAGAACATATGTTATGCAGAGACAGCAGGTGCATGTCTGCAAGTGGACTTGGGGAGGAAGCCAACATATCTTATGTTAAAATATAGTAAAAAGCTTTGCCTAATACAGGAAAGAATAAATTTTTAATTGCTGAAGTAGACAGTGTTGGGTAACTTAGAATGACTAAGAGAAATCTTCTTAACAAGGAATGACAGAAAATCGTGGGTTGTCCCAAAGGCACCAGGAAATAGATCCATTCCAGAACTACTAAGAAAAACTTGTGCTCCATGGTAATTTCAGCGAGAAGCTTCTGACTTCTCCTGCAAGCTGCATCATTTACCCAAACCCTGCCATGCTTGAAGTACCACACAGGAGACAATTGATATGAAATGTCAACTCCCCCTAGAGACCTTTACTTGTCAAGTGTTATATCCTAGTCCACATGGGAACCAAAAGACACTGAGACTTACATAAGTTCTTATGGGTAGGAAGGCACAAAGCTATGCCTAGGTGTGTTTGGCTCTGATCCTTGTTCTGCTTCCCACAGTGCACAAGAAGTGAGTTACTGAGCCTATATGTCCTCAACATCCTCTATTTGTCACAGAGGATATTGAGAAAACTGCATTAAGCAAATCACTTTTGTTTCTTATCTTATGGAAGCTATAGATCACTGAACAAAAGAGACAAATTCAACACAAACAAATTCATCTATTTGCATTCCCATTCCTGTATTATCAACTGAGATGAATGCTTTGAGGGAAACAGAAGTCACTAGGGGTATATGTAAAGGACCCTGGATTTGGGTCTGGTTGGCACTCCACATGGAGATGAGGAGATAAACACATATGAGGAGACCTACCACAGACAACACTGCCAGGGTGAGATGAAGCTTGAAGTCTTGTTGCTGAGATGTTGGAGCAGAAAGAAGACCTAAGGTGGTGATCCACAGTAAGGAGCAGACCATCTGAGTCATCAGAGGAGGTGGGCGGGGAATCCATAGGCCACATGGGACCTTGAGAACATATGCCATGGACTTCCAAGGACTTCCTCCCATGCTGTGATTAACTGGGAAATGGAGGCTTATGAAAAATGCCTCATTGCTGGGAAAATGAAAGTAACTTGTGGGAGATATCTAAGATGGCGCTGGCTGGAAGATGCCAGGGAGCTGTTGAAGCCAGATCATGGGTATAGCCGATAGGGTGAGCAAGACTTCCATGCTTGTGATCAGTGCATGATCACCATGTTACCAGGCTTGTGGTATGTGGTGTGACAGAATGACCTTTAATATGATTGGCCCACGTGGCCTCATGTGAAAATACCCATTTGGTTCTGTATATAAGCCAGAGAATGAAATATTAAAAATGGGAAATGCTTAGACATCACCCCTGTCACGTCTGTTTGTCTTTGGAATGAAGGCTGGAGGTTCAGGAGGGCAGTACACTCACCTTTTCCTGAGAACCCCCTTAGGTGGTGATCACTGTGTTGGGGGTTGCCACAATTAATCTCTGATATCTGCTGGTTTATTGGACCCACAGACTGTTACAGAATTGTGAGTGGGGACTATATGGGAGAGCTAGTAAATCATGAAAATATAAAGCAAAGATTCTAAAAGATACCAGGCAGATCTGGTTGTACCACTTGTTATCCATGAGGTCTAGGGCAGGTTATCTCCTGATCTAGGATAGGCTATCTCCTGACTATCACTTTAATATGGGGGTAGTAATGGATCATATACCATAGTGAGGATTAAATGAGACTGTGAAGAGGGATCAGCACTTATCTACCCAACTTCCAGCAAATGCCTTGAAGACAGTAATTACAAGCATTCTCTCTCTCTCTCTCTCTCTCTCTCTCTCTCACACACACACACACACACACACACACACACACACACACACATCCCTTCTCTAAGCCATCCTCAGTACACTCACTACTAACTACTCTCCTTCCTGACTTGGAAGGAGGATATTATACTTGACTCTTCTAACCTGCTTCCTGTGAGGTTGGAAGCTTTTGCCTGGACTTCACAAACAGAGCAACACAGAGGATTTTATTTGGCTCTGGCTTCACTCTACAAAGCACAAGCTTCCTTCCAGGCCCCTTTGGATGCATCACAGTGAGCAAGCTAGTACAGGTGGAAAACAGTAAAATGAAACCATGTGTATTAAGACCATATATGATGACTGAGTCAGAGGAAGGCTGAGAAAGTGTCCTTGTTCAGAAATGAAAGCGTAGATGCATCCAGAAGTGACTAGAGCTAGAAGAGATGGAGTTATACCTTATCAAAAGGTTGATGGCAGTACCCTGCAGTACATAGTCAGCCACTTGTGTCCATAGGTTCTGTATCCACAGGTTCAACCAACAGGATAGGAAATATGTGAAAATAATTTTCATCTGTACTAAACAGGTAGTACTTACTTTCTGCCCATATACTACAGTGATAACTCACAGCATTTTCCTACATTAGATCTTTTTAAAAATATATTTATTTTAAAATATGTATATGTATGTGTAAGTGTGCACATGAGTGCAGGTGCTGGCTGAACATGAAGAGCGATCTCCTAGAGCTGGAGTCACAGGCAATTATGAGCCACATGATCTGGTGCCGGGAACCAAGCTTCAGGAAGAACAGTGTGCACATTTAGCCACTGAACTGACTCTTCAGTCCAACAGAGTCTAGCATGGTGGAATGCCCCTGAAATCTCAGCACTTGGGAAACTGAGACAGGAGGATCACTGCAAGGTTTGGGGCAGCTTGAGCTGGAGTGAGTCCCAGGCTAACTTAGTGCAAACTATAATGCAAGACCCTGTCTCAAGTCCAAAACCAGTGGTCTTCAAGAAAGAAGCCCAAACCACATAGCAGGGCGACTTGGCAGAGGTAACATAAAGTCAGATAAAATGAAGCTTTTGATATTACTGTGATTTCCATTTGAATTTGTTTTTATTTGTCAGGTTGAACTATATTAATGAGAACAGAGAAGCTATGTTATACACTTTACCCTGTTTCTGCTTTTCCATGACTTAATACATAGATTTTAAAAGTTTGGAGTAAATGAATGTAAATATCTACTCTGAAATACAAGAGTACAACTAAGCTCAGTTGACCAGAGTCAGGCAGTTAATCTTCTGAGTTAAATGCCCCACAGGAAATCTGTTCCTCAGCATCTAGGACCAGCACTTACAAAACACCTTCCAGAGCCGTGCATGGTGGCGCACACCTTTAATTCCGGCACTCTGGAGGCAGAGGCAGGTGGATCTCTGTGAGTTCGAGGCCAGCCTGGTCTACAAAGCGAGTCCAGGACAGCCAGAGATACACAAAGAACCCCTGTCTCGAAAAACAAAAAAAAACAAGACAAAACACCTTCCATACTGAGTGTCTGTTTTTGATGTTATGATGTTATCCTTCAGAGCAGGATAGATGCTGTTTTCTGGGCTCATCAACAGTGTCAGAAAGCAGAGTGTGGACATTAGCCTCCAGCCAGAAGCCAGGCAAACTGTGAAATGAAGAGAAAAGCTGCAGAATGCAAACAAATCAAATCTAAAATTAGGCAGTGATGGGGCTGCTCCTTGATGTCTATCATAGTGAAGAGACTCCTCTAGCTTACACTCCCACTCAGGATGCCCTTTGCAGGAGGTTTGGAGTCTGTTGCTGCTGTGGAGATTGGAATGAGCCAAAAGCACAGCATGATCAGATCCCTCTCTGTGGGTGCAGGAAGTGGTGGATATATCACAGATACAGAGTCCTCTCCACTAGTGCCATTGAGTAAGTGTCCACTTCATTTCAGTCTGTCCACCTGCCTGAAAACTGGAAGCAAGCGTCCAGTCTTGTTAGACTAGGCAGGCCTATGTATTACCTTCCTTCTTGTTGCTGTGATGAACTACTAGGTAGAACCACTGAAGGAGCATTTTATTATCACTCAGTCTTGGGGTTCAGTCCATCATGGCAGGGAAGGTAAATCAGCAGGAGCATGAAGCCACTGGAGACACTGCATCTTCAGTCAGGACACAGACACTGATGAATGCTAGTACTCAACTCACTTCCTCCTTTACATTCAGAACTGGATCATAGTCCAGGGAATGAGGCTGCCCACCATTAGGGTGTGTCTTCCCACTGGGTGTGAACCCAGTCTATAAACTCCCAGGAAGACATGTTATAGGGAGCTCACCAGAGATGATCACTCAGACACAGTTTATAGTCAACTGAAAGTCTTTATTCCAACTGACTGTGACTATACTCAGGTATTTGGGACCCAAGTGTAGCCCCAAGCATCTATACCAATGGGCTTTTAAAGGCAAAACCCACATCCTGGTTTCTCACTGGACAGCTGCAGGGGAAGATTTTTGTGCAAGCAAGCAGTTTAGCAGAAGCTAATTAAGCAGTTAGCTGGATGGGGGAGGTGTTTCACAAGCAGGTAGTTTAACAGAAACCAAGATAAGTTAGCTAGAACATATTGACCTCGGGTTCCTAGAATAGCATTGGGAAGTTTTTCATGACATTCTCCATCAAAGAGATAAAATTCTAGTTAGATCTTAAACGGCCTCAGCAAGAAAACAAGGCAGAGGAAACTCTGTACTACCTTGCCCTGTCACAATAGTCCCAGAGGTTTATCTCTCATGTGAGTCTAGAACTATGAAATTGGTAATCAGTATTAATTATCACACCCTTGTATACACACAACTAGTCTTCCAAACCAATACCACTGTTAAGTGACCAACTTTATACTTGCCTTATATCTTGAGACTGCACAAAGGCAGTCTCTAGCTGTTAGGCAGGCCCTAACACCTTCTTGTCCTCTACAAACCTATGAAGCTTTATGAAGCAGGGCTCTCTGTTCCCCAAACCTGCTTATGACCTCTTTCAAGAACACAATTCCAAGGCCATCTCCAGAAAAGGGCCTTCAGAACATGCCTACTTCAGAACTCCCAGCTTCCTACTAAATGCTGCCTGTTATTTTTATGAGTATTTCAAAAAAACAAATTCTGGCTGAAAGAAAAATATTTTTATAAATCTTTACTCCAGAGAACAATAAATCAGCCTTTCCTCCTTGGATATAACATGAAACACATCTCTGCCTGAAAGGAAAGCAGGTAATAGCAGTTCTGGCTTTTTGCCACCAGCAGATGTTTATAAGCTAAAGTCTCAGACAGAGATTAATTGATTGCTACTTCTTCTGTTTTTATTTTTTACTTCAAAGCTTTACAAAAAATAGCATGCCTGAGAGTTCACTGGGGAGTCAAGATTGGCCATTGTTTCTTGAGTTTTGTTATTCAATCACACCCTGTTTAAAGCCAGGAGTAATTGTTTTATGTCTCATAGACTACCTTTGACTATCACACTAATTATATTGTAAATAGCCACTGAGATCCTGGGAAAGCAGCAACTTTCTGTTATTTCAAGGTAAACTGCTTCCACTGAGAGCACAGGAGAGAGAGAGATCTATCCTTTTGCTGGTGGTGTGTTTTAGTAGTGTTTCTTCTGCTACAGAATACAACTGAGGAAATGTCAGAAAATGGGATCAGGAGAGTATCCAGTAAACATTGGCAGCAGTAATAATATTTGGTCATAGGTCAAATATTGGAAAGCACCTTAACTAGTTCATTATATTCATTTAGCAAAACAACAGCAGTTATTTCCCTCCACTGGAGCCTGTGGGGTCCATAGTAACAGGGTTATTTTGTTTTATGAAGCTCATTAACCTAATTTATTATTTTTAATTAATTAATTTATTTGTTTATTACTTCAGGTTACATCTCCATCACAGGACCCTCTTTCAACCCCTCCCAGTCCTGCCCTCCCACCTTCTACCCCCTATCCCTTCCATCCCACTCCTCTGGAGTGGAGTGTCCCTACATAACAGTCCCCTGCCCCAGTTCATCAGTCATATGAGAGACAAGAGCCTCCTCAGACACTGGGGGCTTATAAGGCAGTACCACTAGAGCAAAGTGTCTCACTGACAGGAAACAAAGTCTATGTTCATATTCCCTTTGGTGCATTGGTTGTAGTATAGTTATCCTGTACTATATAGCTAAAATCCAACTATAAGTGAATAGATGCCATGTGCATCCTTCTGAGTCTGGGTTATCTCACTCAGGATGAGCTTCTCTAGTTCCATCCATTTGGCTGATTTCGCTGTTTCTGAAGGCTGAGTAGTATTCCATTGTGTAGATGTACCACAGTTTTTTAATCCATTCTTCGGTTGAGGAACATCTGGGTTGTTTCCAGGTTCTAGCTATTACAAATAAGGCTGCTATGAACATAGATGAGGAAACTTCCTTGTGGTTTGATGAGGAGTCTAATTTCCAATGCCACATGTGACTTTCTCTCCGTGTACTGAACCCTAAATCTGATCAGAAAGTTGACTCTATTCATAAGCACCTGTACCACTATTGCACTAGTTGACATATCTTGCCTGGGACTTTCATCGCAAGGCATGCAGAATACATAGACCAGTAGGACTTTGGCCTGTAACATAACACATCCAGCACTACAAGATTTAACCTCCTGCGAGGGGACACTTTACACTCAGTCCTAACCTTATTTGTCCAAGTCCTTCAACCAAAACATATGTCATCTTCAGCAATCAGGTTATACTGTTGAAATGTACCCAACAGCAATTGCAATAATCATTATTGATTTAGGGACTTCTGGGGATGTTTAACAGTATCTCTTTTTACTCTCACAGCACACCATTGTTTACACTTTGTGAACTGACATTTTTATCCTTACCCCTTTAAGTTCACTTGCATCTCGTTCAAATGGTTTTCTAAATCTGCAAAATACTTGAGGTTTAGCAATATGTTATCTATATAGAATGAAATGTTTTTAAGGCTCTGGACCTGCAGCATTCCAATCTTTCTACTATCATTGAAGTCCTGGTCACTTGATCAGATTTGTGGAAGGTTCAATGTAAGGTATGGTCTCTTTCCAGAAACTTTTGTTTACACGTAGACAAAAGTAAACAAATATATGAAGCTGCTGAGATTTTCTGTATATCTCTCATACCAGATAATCACAACAAACCAGGTGGTCAGAAAATCAGAACAACCTTCTACTATCATGTAGGAGACTGTTCATCCTGGATGTGATATGTATTTGTGAAGTAATATAGGATCAACACAAAACTAACTAGACTGAGTCAGTCATAGGAAATCTTGGCTTTCCAAATCCAACGAAGCTTCAACAAAGGAGCCATAAAAAGAGTGAGGACAATGGGGCTGTCGAAGTTAGGGTTTTATTGCTGTGAAGAGACACTGTGACCAAGACAACTCTTATGAAGGACATTTACTTGGGGCTGGCTTACAGTTTCAGAGATTTAGTTCATTAATTATTGTCATGGCAGAAAGCATGGCAGCATCCAGGCAGACATGGTGCTGAAGAAGCTGAGAGTTCTACATCTTTATCCACAGACAGCCAGCCTGTCTCTCACTGGCCACATAAGCATATATATGAGACCTCAAAGGTTGCCACCACAGTGACACACTTCCCCCAGTAAGGTCACACCTATTTCAATAAGGCCACATCTAATAATACTACTCACTATGAGCCAATCATTCAAACACATGACTTTTGGGGGGTCAAATCTATTTAAACCATCACAGGGGCCCACAGTAAGAGCTCATGCATACAACTTCCCATCACAGAAGTGTCTCACCTTTACGGTACCATCTACTTCTGCTTCAGATGCTCTTCTTATATAATAGTCCCAAATATAAACTATAGTGGGCAAGCAGGCTCCTGTTCTATGTCTAACAGCTTCAAATTCAGGAAGGATAGAACTTCTCTGAAGTAACTAAGTCCAAATCCGGCACAAGCACTTGGAATATGGACCTGTCTTTGGAGTGATCCCATGGTAGCAGAAGGCAGGGCCAGATTCTAAAATATGGCTTTGTTGTAGCAAAATAGATGAATGGAAGGCAGTAGAGCACACTGGGATTTCCATGTAAACTCCATTGGGTACCAGGAGGCCCACGAGCACAGGCTGACAGGCATGAACCTTCAAACTGCTTCATCTCCCAGAACTCCACGTGTCTAGCCACAGCATATGTTGACAGTCCAATCTCCCAGCTCCCCACCTCAAAGCCAAGAGTAGGTGCACATCCCCTTCTGTGGTTATCCCACATCTTCCCCCTATGCTCAGCAAATTACCTTCTTGTTAATTTCTCTTTATATTGAACTTCCTCTTCTCCACAGTCAACTTGGAAGCCACAAAGCATTCCTCTGGAAGTCACTACATGTGCCCATCTGCAAGTTGTTCTGCAACCTTCCTGTTCTTTCCTCACCACCCTTTGAAGGGCCATGTAGAAAGCTGAACAGTCCCGCTCATGGCTGTGTTGAACCACACACACACACAGCAGTTCCATGATGTGGGGCCAAATTATATCCTGGGAGACCATGGGAATACTTATAGCCCATGGCTTCACTGTTCCTCCTGTGTGTACCCTTCAGGCTCTACCCTTTAGTCATTCCCTTTTGTATGACTGCACACACCTCACATCCATACAGAACTCATCTTCCTCTAATTCTGGGCCTTTGAGAGCCTGAGCATATCCACGCTGAGTTGGAGCAATACTTAAGTTGAGGTCACAGAAAACAACTGTTATGAGAACAAACTTTGTCTCATGGAAGACACATAGCACAATAGGAAAGAGCAAAAGATTTGGAGACTCCTATGAAAAACCTTTCCAATTTTAGGAAGAAATGTTTAAGTTAATCTCCAACTCCATATATAGCCAAGGATGGCCTTGAACTTATTATAGCTTTTCCCTGCCTCCCAAATGCTGGAAAACTGCAGGCATGCTCCATTGTGCAATATGATAGTGTTAGGAGTCTATCTAACCCAGGACTTTGTGGTGTGTGGTAGGCTAACACTCTGACTACTGGAGCCCAGCCCCAATAACCTTCCTTTTACATTTGAGTAAGTATATCAGGGTCCTTTTCTGCTGAGTGAGGTTAATTATGGTGTCTTGGACTCTATGCAGGGTAAAGGAATTGTGGGCAAAGGCACTATGTCCTAAGGACAAGAGTAAGATCTAAGTAGTTGTCACCTTGGCTGTTCCAAGCTCATTTCTTGGGAAGATAAGTAGTATTAAGTATTAATACCCTGTAAAAAGATGAGTAAATATGCTGTTAATGGTTTTATAGCATGCAGTTATGAAGATCAATAATAACAATGGCCAGTATAGACACCAGACCATACCAACTGGGCCACAGAAGAAGTTTCCTTCAACTACAGCTGGACTACAGCTGGCCACCAACTGTGTTTCCACATGACTTTTTTACTTTATTATTGTAAAAAAATGATACATTTTCAGTAAGAAGCACAGATTGAATTTTGATTTTTAACCTCTTCTCAGGATAATGATAGGCATTCAGTAACATCCTGTGTCAAGAAGGTGGGCAGTGTGGATAAAGGGCTATTACAAAGATGCTGGAAAGGGATAGGTCCCCAATGTAAGCCTGGTACAGAAAGTACCCCATACACTGAAAAAAATGTTGCCTCTGTTTTACATAAATGTCAATCAAAATTAGTGGTAAGTAGACACAGTTCACGGGCACTGATTGGGCTGTCCTCATGTGAATGATGGGAAGGAACTCTTTCACAAAATGGCTCCACCTAACTGAGAGAGGACTGCTGGAGACTAGAGAGTACTGAAGCCTCTATATTACTCCATGCCTGATGCTCTCTTGGCAGAGTACTGAATAAAATGGTTTTCTTTCTACTCTGGTATAAAAAGTGAATTCTTTCACCAGCCTGTGGAAATCCCTGCTGAGATCAGCACCAGCTCTCAGTCCTGGTGTGATCCTGACCTGAAACAACAGCATACAGTGAAGCCATCTTGCCACTCCCAGAATGCTAGCAAGATTAACAAAAATATCCCTGCCTCACAGAAAAGGAAACCGAGTCACCCTGAAGTTGACTTACTTGCTCCATGTTACTCACAGTTATACGGCAGAAATGCAACTTGTTCCACAATGTCTTTCAACTCACTAAGATCCAAGAAAAGAAGACAGGAGACTTTCCCTCTATGCATGAAAACAGTAATGGCATCATTGGTAACTAGCAACTAGTCACACACACACACACACACACACACAGAGAGAGAGAGAGAGAGAGAGAGAGACTCGCCAAATTACGTTGCACATGTGAAATTCTGACTTTGACTCTAAGCACTGAAAATAAAAATCACTGTACTTGAGGAAACATAACATACAAAGAATATCACTGAAAAGCATCAGTGAGGGTGATGAGGGATCAATGGAAATGTGTCCTGCAGCAAGAGAGGTTGAAATGTGATTCATTAGGTATAGTGGCAGTCTTACTACCTCAACCTCACATCTAGCAAGTGCCCACTCTCATGAAAACTGGATTCAGACACATCTAACTTTTATTTTTAACACTGCGTGAAATATGGAGGAGATGAGTGTCATTTAAAGACATTAAAGATAATGTTAGAGACACCAAGACCTACCAGTGTTGCATTTAAGGAATTAAAACTCATCACTTCTCCTTGCATTAGTTTGACAAGAGTGAGCCCGATTTTGAATTCTCTTCTTCTTTCCCCATATCTTCCATCCATCTCTAACAAAGGGCTTTCCTCTGTATTTATTGACCAGCATAGAAAACATCACATAAAAATCAGTCAGGGATACTTTATACAAATCTTTACCATGGTCTTACAAGGGGTTAAGTTACTGATTACAACTGACCCAATGCACTCAGAAAAGCAAACACATGCTATCGAGCTCTATGTCCATATTGCTTTCAACATTTATGGTGGATATTTGCTTTAAGGTTGTTTTAAACATGCTGTCTATTTTCAGCAAATGATTACTACAAAACACACACACACACACACACATACACATTATTCTGGGTCAGTGGCATGAAAGAATATATAATTTAAGAGTAAAGATGTGTGTTAGTTTAGTTGATTGCAAGGAAGATCAAAGGCAAATGAAGTTGGTTGTTACATTGTTCTCTTAAAGGCAGGTTAAACTTAAACAGACTGATTACATAGTAGAAGAGCAGGTTAATTTTAAGTACATTGTTAAGTTGACTGTGAGGTCCACCAAAAGTTCAATCTCTCTGAATGTAAAAGGTATTTTCATAAAATTGTATCACTAGAAAATGGAAAGGGATGGGTGCTCTGACCCCCCCCCCCACACACACACACACATGGGTACAGAGGGAACAGAGTGTGACTCGCCCTCTGTAAAGTTAGTGTGTTTGGATATGAATGCTATTCTTGACTCTTCTCACACTGACTTCATGATGGTACTGTGAGCAGCTGTGCCCTTCTCTTCTCTATATATGATGCTGAATCTGGCCTCGGGAAGGGGCGGGGCACTAGTTTGGGAACCAGTCCTTCTTGCTCTATTATGCTCATTTGTAACTGTCTTCTAAAAGCATGATGAATATTAATATACTTTGATCTAAAAGTTTCCAGAACTATTTTATAAGTTGTTATACAGGCAAACAAAGAAAAAGAATCCTTTGTGTCCATTTAAGGGAAAGGGCGAGTGTAATGTTAACAGCATGTTGGAAACCTTTCACCTTGTGTTAGTTACTTTTTCTGTTGTTGTAAGAAAAATACCTAACAAAAGCAACTTAAGACAAGAAATGTTTTGTTCTCACAGTTTGAGGGTAGAGCCCATGAGAGTGGAGAAGCCATGGCAGCAGGAATCACTTTGCATCCACAGTCAGGAAACAAAGACGGATGGTGATCTTCAGCTGGCTTCTTCCTTATGTGCAGCCACCCACATTAGGTAGGGGTCTTCCCCATTTTGGTTAACCTAATCTAGAAATTCCTTCACAGGCCCACTCATGGGTGTCATTCCCTCACGAATCAAAATCTGAAAAAGTTGGCAGTAAAGTTTAACCACCACACTCCCTCATAGCTTCCCTGACCCAAGTGCCCATTCCCTGTGTATCCAAGGCAACAGGATCTCAGCCCTGAGAATAGTCAGTTCTTCAGAGTGAAGCAGGCTCAGTCTCCAACTTTGACATAGTGTCATATGAGCTGTGTGACCAAGGGAATGTCACTTTGCATTTCTGAACTTCAACTGTTTCAGCTTGAAAACAGAGCTACAGTCCCCTCCTCTGCTTCTAAGGTGGGTAGGATAAATAATTGCAAGATGTCCCAGGCTTTGCCTGTGCTGAGAATGGGGACTAAAGTTCCACAAATACTGTCAGCACCACCCTGCTCATTTGGAGAATGCAAGGTCTGTAATGACTGTTAGAGCATATCCCTCCTCCCTTCCTCCCTCTCTCTCTCTCTCTCTCTCTCTCTCTCTCTCTCTCTCTCTCTCTCTCTCCTCTCTGGGACAGAGAGAGTTAAGAAGCAGTCTGTGCTGTGATTTAATGCTCTCATTTTGTGGTGGTTCTTCTGTGTTCTTTTTCTCTTATGCTGAATTAAATTGTTCCTATCATTGCTAAAAGATTGCAAAAAGTCAGATTTCTCCTTTTTGGGGAAGGATTTTGGACTGAAAACCCCCTCAAGGGATTTTCTTAGGAGGTTCTCTAAAGGGTGAAGACATTCCCCTGGACTCTTCCTATGCCATCTCATAGTGACCCCCCTCTCTCTTATTCTCACTCTTTAAATTAACTTTATGTTTTCTGAGAATTTCATGAAGAATATTGTATTTATATCACTTTTTGAACTCCTCCCTGTTTCCCATTTGACTCTTCTTATAGCCATTCCTTCTATTTATGATTTATCCTCCTTTAATTATTATTACTGGTGTGGGGTCTGGTATGTGGTGTGTGTGTGTGTGTGTGTGTGTGTGTGTGTGTGTGTGTGTGCAATTGTAACCCACTGAGTCCACTTATATATACATCGGTTTATGGATGGCCACTGGGATTGGATAATCTATGGGGAGCTCATTCCTGAAGAAAACCAATTCTCCCTCTCTCAGCAGTCATTGATTGCCTGTAGCTCTTCATCTAGAAGTGGAGCTTTATGAAATTCCCCCATACATGTTGGCATATTAGCTACTATGTTCATTATGGCAGTTTTTATTATACAGTTATATTGTTGTTTTCTTGGATGCTGTATCCCTGTCATTTCTAGACAACACTATCTATTTTGTAGTAAGTATAGGGGTTTCATTATAGAGGTACCACTTGGGGTGAAACATCTTACAGTCATTTATTTTCTGCAGGCTGACCAGTTGTAAATCTCTGCAGCAGCCTTTTTATGCTGCAAAAAGAAGCTTCTTTGATAAAAGTGAGAGCTAGGCTTGGATATAAGGATAAGTAATTTAGGAATTGTGTTGATTAAGGTTAAGTGTCAGTAGTAGGTTCTTATGACCTCTCCAGCTTTGGGTAGTGGCTAGGGTTAAAATACTAGACTTGAAATTCCAGCTACGGATCTGGCCTTAAGTTCATTTTAGACATTTGTTGGCTACTTTCAAGATACAAGTGCCACTATTGTGCAATCTAAGCCACTTCTGTTTCCTAGTGGCTGTGAATAGAATGGCAATAAACATGGTCCGGCAAGCACCTTTGGAGCTGGGTGTTGAGTTACTTGAGTCTGAGGTGGTTTAGGTGCATCACATGGTAGGTACATACTTAGCTTTTTGAAAAGTCTCCACACTAATTTCCATGAAGCCTGCCGCAATTTCCAATCCCATCAGCAGTGAACGAGGGTTTCCCTTTCCCTGTATCTTCCCCAGCATTTGTTGTTAGTTGTATTCTTAATTTTAGCCACTCTGACTGGGTAAAATGAAATCTCAAAATAGTTTTAATTTGCTTTTCCATAAATCCTAAGAATGCTAAACACCTTTAAGGATATTCATTGTCCATTTTTATTTCTTTGTTTGAGAACTCTCTGTTCAAAGCCAGAGCCCACTTTTTATTGTTTTTTTTTTCAGTTATTTGCAAATATATTCTGAGTATTAATTCTTGATCATACATATTGCTGACAATATTCTCTCTCTTTCTGCAGGTTTCTTCTTCACACAACTGATGGTTTCCTTTAGGTATACAAAAGCTCTTAAGTTTTATGTTGTCCCACTCATCAACTGTTGAATTGAATTCCTGAAACTTTCCCACATATATATCTTGGTAGCCTATTTTTCTTCTTGTAGTTTCATTGTTTAGGTTTTCATTCAGCTATTTGGTCCACTTGGATTTTGTTTTTATGCAGGACAATAGATCTGGGTCTAATATTAGTCCTCTACAAATGGATACCCAATTTTCCTTCACTATTTGTTAAAGAGACTTTCTTTTCTCCAGAGTGTTTTTATTTTGATATCTTTGACAAATATCAGAAGCTATAATTTCATGTGGTTAGATTTGAGTCTTCTGTTGTAATTCATAGTTTTAATGTGTCTATATTTTTTGTCCAAGTACCAGGGTGTTTTTATAACTATAGCTCTGTAGTATATATTGAAATCTATATATGTGATCCCTTTAGTATTTTTTTGTTTTTCTTCAGATTTCTTTGGCTCTCTGGGCTCTTTTATGGTTCAATTTGAACTTCAAGGTAGTTTTTTTTTTCAATGTTTCTGTGAAAAATACTGTGGAATTTTAATTTAGATTGTAATAAGTATGTAATTGCTTTTGCTAAGCTGGTTATTTTCACAAAATTAATTCTACCAATCTACGAGCATGGGATGTCTTTCCATCTTCTAGTGTCCTCCTCAATCTCTTTCTTCAGATCTTAAATTCTTCATTGCAGAAGCCTTTTGCCTCCTTGGTTAAGGCTATTCCTAGATATTTTAGTTTAGGGGAGTTTTTTTTTTTTTTGAACGGTAGGGTTTCCATGATCTCTTTTCTAAGCATTTGTATTTGTTGGCCTATACTGACTGATTATTGTTAGCTGAATATATATTGTGCCACTTTGCTCTGATGGTGGGGGTTGTGGAGATGGCTCAGGGGTCAAAGCTATTTGATGATTAGGACCTGAACTGGGATCTCTAGAACCTACACAGAAAAGACAAACAGAGTGATGCATGACTATAATTCTCATCCCAGGGAGGCAAGGGAAACATATGGATTCCTGGGACTCACTAACCAGCCAGCCTAGCAGACATGGCAAGCTCATGTCTCTAGCATCACTGCTAGATTGACTATGGGATCCCTGCTACTACAGGGAGGGAAAGACACCCTACTAAGGGCCAAGAGTTTGCTTATGACCAGAACTCAACAGGTGATACCTGGTGATACCCAAACCCAAATAGATACACCTCAACTAGATGTGTCCCTCCTCAGCTCCCCAACATCTGCAAAGTCAAATATTTTTCCTTAGCATCCCCCATATTGGATGCCACCCATGAATCTTGGATAGATTGGATACAGGCTCATGTTCACTTGTTCATCTGTTAGAAGGGACCCTCTGCTCTGCCTGTGGGTCTGAACTCTGCTCAGAGCCCTTATTATGTTGTCCGTTTGATCTACAGGACTAGGGCCTGGACTTTCCTCAGAGCTCGTACCATACTGCTGCCTGCCTGCCTGTCTGTCTATCTGTCCATGGTGTTAATACCTTTCTAACAATCTTCTTAATCAAAAAGACAGTCTGTTTCAGGATTCCCTATGAACCTCATGCTCAAGACTTTTCATAGCCATTGTCCAGTTCTTTCTGACAGGTCCAAAGTCAATGGAAAGGAAAAAATTCTAATTCAGAACCAAAGTCCCTCATTTCTCTTGTAAATCAATTTCTTTGAGGAAGGATGGCCTGGAAATTGGACACCAAGGATTTGAATTTGGAGTAGAATTACTTCTCCATCCGTCAGGCTTGTATTGTCAGGGGTCCTCAGTCTACTCACTAGCAGAAAAGTTTAACTCTGGAGGGAAAAGAAGCAATATCTTCCAAAGGCTCAAAGTCATTTGTGCTAATATACCAAGGCCTCGCGGTTGACATCTCCCAGCAGAAGAATTAAACACGTGTAACCTGTAGCCCTTTACAAAGCTTTGGAAGGAAATGTAAATTTAAATGCCCCTCAGAGAGGTCCCACCATTTCTAAATGGACTAAATTGGTTAGGAGCATCTTGACATCTCATTAATTTTTATCTACCAGAGAGACAAGGTTTCCTTTGACATGTTTGAAGGGATTCAGTTAGTGCTATTTGTCTCTCAGCTGCCCTCCATGAGCTTGAAGAATGGGCTTCATTCTGATGTTTCACATGTGTTGAGTGTTTGGAGATTTTTGGGGGTTTTTGCAGTGTGTCTCAGAGAAGGAAGTTAAAAAGTTAAATTATAACTAAGCTTCTCTTGTGTAGTTGTAGGATGGAGCCTAGGAAAGAGCAACAACTGTGCCCCGAGTCCCTCCTTTCATCAGAGCCTGGGTAAATCACTGTACCGACTGCCTCACCTTCATGTTACAAAACCACAAAGGCAAAAGCCCCAGAGGCATTGCATCAACTTCCCACTGAGCCTGGGCCCCAGGAAGCCTGTAGCATGGGAGCTGATCAGTCTGTGTTATTTTCAGTATCTGGGTAAGAGGGGTAGTTTGTTGAGTGATGGACAATGATAACCAACACTGAGAATAAAACAGATCGTGTGGTATCTGTGAACACACCACACCATACTTACACACACACAGAGCGAGGATGGAGAGAGAGAGAGAGAGAGAGAGAGAGAGAGAGAGAGAGAGAGATATCTTTGGGCTGCTAGGCTGTGAATAACAAGAGAACATACCTGCTACTGAGTATAAAAAAGAGAGAGAGATCAGTCCTTCTGTCACTTGCAAACACACTCAAATGGCCTTTCTTATTCTTCTTTTATTCAAAATAGCTCTTCCTTCCCTATTTGATAAAATTCAAATGTGCTAACATGATATTCAAAAGATTCTGGTGTGTTTAAACATTGAAGGAGGGATGACAATATTGGATGTACATTGCATTTGAAGATGGGAGCACCATTGCACAGGTGTGGACCTGGGCACGTGACTTACCTGGGCATGTGACTTAACACACATAATCTCATTTCATTCTTTCTTCTGAATGGTCAAGTTCCTGTGCATATTGACACACTTTGGTGAAAATAATGATACAGTTACCAAAGTTGTGTGGTCCTGTTGTAGCTAAACTGGAGTCTGAGTACACAATTGTCTTCTTAAACTGTCCTTCCCCAGTAGTTTCTGATTACAAGGAAACTAGGCTGTAAGATGGAGGAAGGCCATAGAAGGAGGACGGTGACAGGCAAATTATCAGCCAGAAGTCTGAGAACAAAGAATCAAGTGCTAAGCCCCAGAAGTGAACAATTCTGTAGATGCACTTACTGCTTGGAGAGAACATCCCAGGAGCTAGCGGGGAATGCATGCAAGTGCCATAAAGGCAGATATGCTGGGAGAAAATACAAGACATAAGTTGATGAAGACCCATATCTTCTGGATGGAGATTTGGTGACTTAGAAGGAAGTGTTTACAAACCAGGAATAAAGTGCTGTGGCAGAGCAGCTACTGGAGCCTTCCTCCTCTCAAAATTCTTACCCATCTGCCATGGTGAATGTTGCCTGTTAGCCTGACAGGATATAGAACCACCTAGGAGACAAAACTCTGGGAACGCCTGTGAGGGAGTTTCTAGCCTGGATTAACTGAGATGAGAAGACCCACCCTAATGTGAATGGTACCATTGTATGTGAGTGATACCACTGTATGTAAGTGAATGGTACCATTGTACATGAGTGGTACCATTCTACGGATGTGGAGTGCAGACTGTAGAAAAAAAGAGGAAGTGAGCTGAGCACCAGCATTCATCCATCTGTCCCTACTTCCTGCCTGCACATGCACTGTGACCAGCTGCCTCATGCTCCTGCTACCGTGGCTGCCCTGCCACGGTGGACTGCACTCTTAAGTCTTAAGCCAAAATAAGACTTTCTTTTGCTAAATCACTTATGTTGGATATTTTGTCATCCCAACAAGAAAAGTAACTAATATTCTTATTCTTACAGATAACACAATCCACAGTGCTTTCCTGTATTGAACAATGTTAAAAATCAACCACACTGTTACCTCTTTGACATTTAAAATACATTTTTGTTTTAATGAAAAAAAATTACAGGAAAATGGAAAAGAATGTTGTGTAATTACTTCCTCTGAGTAGAAATGTTTCCAACTGAAGGGACAGTCGTTAAGTCTCAGGAAGTTCTAAATTGAATCATTTCCATCCCCCAGGAAGGAGAAGGGAAGCTCTAGAGACTGGAACAGTGGTTTTAAACTTGTGGGTCATGACCCTTTGAGGGTCTGATGACCCTTTCACAGGGGTCACATTATCAGATATCCTGCATATCAGATATTTACAGTATGATTCATAACAGTAGCAAAATTGCAGTTATGAAGTAGCAATTTAGTAATTTTATGGTTGGGGGGTCACCACAACACGTGGAACTGTATTAAAGGGTCACAGAATTAGGATGGTTGAGGACCACTGCTCTAGAGACTCAGGAAGTAAGCAACCCTGCAAGTCCCAGGGAAACTTACAAGGTTCGCAACCCTCCTCTCATAGCTTATAGAAGCAGCAAGTGTTTGCTGGGGGTGAGAGGAGGGGTGGGACGGCCTGGAGGAGACTTTCTAGCCCAGAGATCTGCTCCTGTGCCAAGAATCCCAGGACCCCAGCTACTCTGAGAAAGGGTGGACTGTTCAGGATTGCAGTTGCCTTTGAGTCAGCCCTGCTCCTGAAGGTAACCCCCTCACCCATATTCCTGTAGTTATCCTCAATAAACTCATTGGGGTAATTGTTACTTTGTTCTGTTGTTGATTCCCTGCAGTAAAGAGACATGTTGTTTTATCTCCTCACTTGAAGCCTTGTGCAACAGAGGTCCAAGAAGACCCTATGGATTCCTCACCCAGTATCCTCCAGCAGCATCATCTTGTAAAAAATGCTCAAATAGGAAAGAGACGCAGCTACAGTCCACAGAGCCTGTGTGAGATGCACGTCTGCATAAGGCCTATGCAGCCAGATTCTAAGTGGGTTAGAATCTCTCCCTAACCCAGCCACCACAACTACAAGGTTCATATTGGCCACTTCATTATTTCCACTAACGAACTATATAAGGAATCAGACAATACCTCTTATTGAGATTGGCCTCCCCCTCAACATAACTTTTGTAGGATTTGCCCATATAGCTATATGTGTATCCGTAGTTTGTTCTTTTTACTACTGAATCATCATTCAAGGTTCAGATGATCCACGTGTGTCTAACCATTCTCCCACTGAAGAGGGTTTATACAGTTTCCAGTGTGTGGTAGAACTGCTGTAAATATTTATTTGTAAGTTTATGCCTGGAAACCACTTTCCATTTCTCTAGGTTTTACACCCAAGAGGGCAATTGCTGTGCCTTATAGAAAAATCATTTTTGCTTTTCAAAAGGACTGTCAAGCTATTTTCCACTTTGATTTATTTTACATTTCCACCAGCAATGTATGTGTGCTGAAGTACAACTTCTCTGTATCCTCAAGAGTCCTTAGATCTGTCTACCTCTCATCTATTTTAGATCTATTGTCTATCCATTCATCCATCCTTCCATCTTCTCTTTCTTTCCTTCTGTCTCTCTCTGTATATATAGATGTGTGTGTCTATATACACTCTATCTATCACCCATCTATCTATCTATCTATCTATCTATCTATCTATGTATCTATGTATGTATGTATGTATCTATCTATCTATGTATCTATGTATCTATCTATGTATGTATGTATGTATGTATCTATGTATCTATGTATCTATGTATGTATGTATCTATCTATGTATCTATGTATGTATGTATCTATTTATCTATGTATCTATGTATCTATGTATCTATCTATCTATCTATGTATCTATGTATGTATGTATCTGTCTATCTATCTATGTATCTATGTATGTATGTATGTATGTATGTATCTATCTATCTATCTATCTATCTATCTATCTATCTATCTATGTATCTATGTATATATGTATCTATCTATCTATGTATCTATCTATCTATCTATCTATCTATCTATCTATGTATCTATGTATGTATGTATCTATCTATGTATGTATGTATATATCTATGTATGTATGTATCTATCTATCTATGTATCTATGTATGTATGTATCTATCTATGTATCTATGTATGTATGTATCTATCTATCTATGTATCTATGTATGTATGTATGTATCTATCTATGTATCTATGTATGTATGTATCTATCTATCTATCTATCTATCTTATATATTTGGTTGTGAGCCTAGCCTTTAACGGCTGAGCCATCTCTCCAGCCCCTATCTATCTATCTATCTATCTATCTATCTATCTATCTATCTATCTA
>CAJQZJ010032473.1:861024-875892 GCA_907164525.1 Lophiomys imhausi
TATCTATCTATCTATCTATCTATCTATCTATCTATCTATCTATCTATTTATGTATCTATGTATGTATGTATCTGTCTATCTATGTATCTATGTATCTATCTATGTATCTATGTATGTATGTATCTATCTATCTATCTATGTATCTATGTATGTATGTATGTATCTATCTATCTATCTATCTATCTATCTATCTATCTATCTATCTATGTATCTATGTGTGTATCTATCTATCTATGTATCTATGTATGTATGTATGTATGTATCTATCTATCTATGTATCTATGTATGTATGTATCTATCTATGTATCTATCTATCTATCTATCTATCTATCTATCTATCTATCTATCTAGCATATATTATATTTCATGTTAGCCATTCTCACAGATATACAATATTACCTCACTGTAGTTGTCTCTCACATTTATCTGATTCATCTAATGGCTGATGATAACGATGCTGAGCATCTTTTCATGTGCTTGTGTATAAACTATATACCCTCATTAAAATACCTGTTCCTTTCTTTAAATACCTGTGCTCTGCTGTTGTGTTTTGAGCCTTTCTAAAATCTAAATGTTAGGTCTTCCTCTGAATACATAATAGGCAGGAACTTTCCCCCGCCTGCAAACTGTGTTTTCATTCTCTTCACAGACTCTGTTAGGAAAAAAAGACTTTAATTTTGATAAGATTCTATTTATTTTCCCTTTTATGTGGTACACAAATAGCTTCACATTTAGTGTCTTTTCCTGTGTTTTATTCTAATAGTTTAAGGTTTTACATTTAGGCATCATGCTTTAGTTAATTTTCCGGTAAGGTGTGGCTTTTAAAGTTATAATTCTTATTTTCATTTTACACTCTTTCTCTCTCTTTCTCTCTCTCTTTCTCTCTTTCTCTCTCTTTCTTTCTCTCTCTCTCTCTTTCTCTCTCTCTCTTTCTCTCTCTCTCTTTCTCTCTCTCTTTCTCTCTCTCTCTTTCTCTCTCTCTTTCTCTCTCTCTCTCTCTCTCTCTTTCTCTCTCTTTCTCTCTCTTTCTCTCTCTCTCTCTCTTTCTCTCTCTCTCTCTCTCTCTCTCTCTCTCTCTCTCTCTCTCTCTCTCTCTCTCTCTCTCTCTCTCTCTCTCCCCATGCCTATACATATATCTAGTTGTTCATGCATCAATTCCTTTTTCAAATGAACTTAGTTTGCTTCCTTGTCAAAACTAACAGGGCATATTTGTACAGATCTATTTCTGCATTCTGCCTTTGTCTCATTGATCTGTATATATCCTTCTGCCAGAACTACGATATTCTGATTACTATAGCAACGTAGCTAGTCTTAATATTGTGAGGCATGATTCTTTTCTACTTCCCCCCAATTTCTCTTTTTACTATTTAGAGTATTTCTCTTGTCATATGAATTTTAGAACACATTTGTATGGTCTTTAAGAACTCCATGCTGGAAATGCTGGAATTTTTGGTGAGAATTGTGTTAAACCCGTACATAAATTAGGGAAAATTATATTCTTTATCATGTTAAACTTTCCATTTTGAACACACTATATTTCATGAAACATTTTGGTCTTTGATAACTTTATCACATTTAAAATTTTCATCATACAGATCCTGAAGATTTCATTCCAATTGCTCACTTTTTAGTTAGCTCTATATGTTGTATGAATTTCTCCTTCGCTATCAGTATATAGAATGCACTTAATTTTTGTACACTTACCTTGCAGACTGTAACTTTATTGAATTAACTTACTTTTTAAACATTTATTTATTTATTCAAGTTACATCTCAACCACACACCTCCTCCCCTCCTGGTCCCACCCTCCTACCTTCTCCCCCCTCACCCTCTGCTTTTTAAAAAAAAAAAAATTAAGTTGTATCTTTTTCCCCCAAACAGCTCCCCCTTTTACTCTAATAAAAGGCTCTTTTTCTTGTAACAGTTAATACAATATAGAACAATTAGGCCACAATTATGAAAAGTATAAGATATAGCATACATTCCCAATGTCCAGTCAATACATATTTGGCAACTGATATTAATATTCTATTATCTATCTCGATGAGTTTAAAGTTCTATACCTAACTACTCAATTTTCATCTTAACTTGCATTACCAACTTAAAAACATCTTCTTTGACCTAGAACGTCCTTTTAATTCCTAAACAACTTAAAACTTAACTGTGAGACTATAACTATCTAGTCTTCAATGACATCAGAGACCTGAGAAGGATAAATATATTTGAATAAACAGGAAGAGCAGAGCCAGAAACTTCTAAAACTAAGAAATGACAGACAACTGGTTGCCTGGGCAGTCCCCAATTTCTCTCAATACATTGGAGCATCTATCTTCAGCCTCTTGGCCCAGTATCTCTGACAGACATTAATTGTAAAGCAGGAATTTTGAAGGACTTCCCTACCTTGTCTTGGCAGAGCTAGGCTATCAACCTACCTACTTCCAAGTTTTGTACTTTTCAGACAGCACTGAATTAACTTATTAGTTCTATCAGGTTTTGGTATTGTTGTTGTGAATTTATTGGTAAGTCTTGGGTGGGAAATTCTATCTAGAAATAGGGACAATTTTCTATGATACCTGCTTTTAGATGGATTATAAAAGGTGCTCTGGGTGGTTCCTAGTATAATTCCATTTTTATGACTAAACGTAAATTTTAACAAATGTTTCTCTATCAACTGATCGGATTTTTCTTCATATTAGTATGATGGATTACATGGATCTCTTTAATAATGAACTATTCTTAGAATCCTAAAATGTATATCATCTAGTAGGGATATATATATATAGATAGATAGATTTATTTAATTTATTAAAATTTTGTTAAAGATTTTTGCATCTATTTCTCTGAGTGATGTTGGTTTTTAGTGGTATGTTTGCTTGCATGTGCGCCAGTGCCCCTTATGTGAATGTATGTGTGATTGTGTGCCCATGCATGTGTGTGAATATGAATATGTGAGACAGTGTGTGCACACAAACATGTGTCAGTGGGTGTGTGAGTGTATGTGTGCATGATTACATATGAGTGGGCAAATGTGTGTACATGTTATGCAATTATGTATGTGCGATTGTGTTAGTGTGCATGCAAGTCTGTGCATACGTGAGAGTGTGTGTGCATGAGAGTATATTTGAGTATGTGGGTGTATGTGTACATATGTGTGTGTTTTTATATGAGTTGGCAAACTTACAAACTTTCATTGATAGTGTTGCCTTCCTGCTGTTCGAGGTCTATGAGATCTGTTCTGATGTGTTTCTCTTTTCCATAAGCATTCTGTGTTCTCTCATTTTTCATCTTTGTCACTGTTACTGATGTTTTATCTCTTTTTTCATTTTTTGAGACTTTAAAGCAAACTTCTGCCTTATTAATTTTCTGTTAGTTTCCTTTTAGTCAGTGATATTCATTTTTAGTTTTTAAGATTATTATTATTTCTTTCCCTTTCTTTAGAGTGTACTTTCTTCATTTTCTAGCTATTGTTACGTTTTTTGGTGTGTTTGTTTGTTTGTTTTTAATGAGACAAGGTCTTTATACTTAGCCTTGGCTGTCTTGGAGCTCGCTATATAAACGAGGCTGGCCTTAAACCCACAGAGATCTTCCTGTCTCTTCCTCCCAAGTGCTGGAATTAAAGGCATGTGTAACCATGCCCCGCTCATTTTCTGGCTTTAAAGTAGAAATTTATACATTGATTGGAGGTATTATTTGCTTTTATGTCTCCCTTTCAGAACTGAGGGCCTCCTTACAAATCTTTGTGTTATATCTTATTTCCTCCCATGTGTGCATTTTTTTATTTCCTTTGTTCTTTTTTCCTCTTTGGAATTTTTAAAAATATAATATCCACATATTTGGAGTTTTCATATTGTGTTTCTGTTTTATGTTTCTAATTTGATTCTTTTAACATCAGAGAAAATATTCTCTACTGTTTTACTTACTTCTAAACTTCTAAGCTTTCTATAATGTCAAGGAGTTGGTATAATTCAGTAAATGGGTCTATTAGCTATTTTCTCATTGTGACAAAATGTCTGACACAAGCAACTTATGAATGAGAGGGTTTATTTTGAATTGTAGTTTGAGGGTACAGCGCATCACAGGGAAGAATTAATCCCTGGTCTCAGGAGCATGAGACAGCTACACACATTGCCTCTAAATCACTAAGCAGAGAGAGATGAGATGGACGTGGGTGCTTAGCCCATCTTTTTCTTTTTATTCAGTCCAGAACCACAGCCTGCTGAATGTTACCGGACACATTCAGAGAGGCTCTTCCCACATCAAAGAACCTAAACTAGTGAGCCAGGGGGTTGTCTCTTCCCTGGTTCAAGATCTCATCAGCTTGACAACAGTAATTATCATAATATCTCATGATCGATTAAGAAGGACATACATTTTCCAGTTGCCTGATGGTGTGTTCTCAGAACAGTGGTTGAATCTTGATGCTTTAGTACAATTTACTTCTTCCTTTTGCCTTCTAATTTTGTCTCTAGCAGCTCAACAATTGCTGAGACTGATGGAATATTGAGTTTGAAGGTTGTTCAAGGATTTGTCTTCTGTCCAATCCCTGGTTGTACTGTTTCCTGAATGTTGAACTCTGTTGTTGTGTGTGTTCACATGCAGGATTCCTACATGCCTTTGGTGCTTCTGTCAGTCTTTATCATCATGCAAAGTTGGTGCTTCTCCCTTGTACTTAGACCTGAAGTCTTTAGTGGCAGCAATTGCTACAACATGTCTGCTTTTCTTTAGCATTTAAAATTGGGCCCCATGTACCATCATTTTTCTTTCAGCCTGCTTGTGACATTATGTTTGAGTTTTAAATTTTTTGCATACAGACTGTTGTTTAATCACTTTTATTTAATCCACTGCGTTAACAGATCTTAACTACTCACAGTTGAAACAATTCCGTGCGGATGTACAGCTTTCACTTGTTATTTTTGTACAATCCTTCTGTTTGCCTGCCATTGCTTTATATTTGTGTCTATCACTTAAACATTTCTGAACTTTTATTTTATTTATTCTTCATCATGAGTATAGTGCTTTGTATGCTTTTGAGTGATTGTTTTCCTTACTTGGTAACATGTATATATGAAAATGACCATGGCCTACTTGTTGGTATTATGTATTGTCACTTTGCATAAAGTCTAGAAACCCAACAACCACTCACGATCCTTCACCACAGGATAAAATTGCTTTGTGTACATGTGTGGTGTGTGCTTAAATGTGTGATGTCCACATGGTTGTATGTGCATGGGTGTGTGCATGTGTACATGTACATGTGTGTGTGTCTGTGTGTGCATGTATGTGCATTGTGTGCATGTGTGTGTGCTTATATGTGTGATATGCACATGGGAGTTTGTGCATGGGTGTGTGCAGGTGTGTACAGGTTTGCATGTGTGTGGATGCATGTGTGTGTGTGCATGTGCAAGTGTGTGCATGTGTGTGCATATGTGTGCGTGTGTTTGTGTGTGTGTGTGTGTGTGTGTGTGTGTGTGTATGTGGGCATGTTTGTGTATGGGTGTGGGTGTGTGTGCTTATAGAAGCCAGACATCAAAACTGGATATCTTCCTCAATCAGTTTCCTTTATGACTTGAGGTGGCTTTTCTCATTAAACCAAGAACTCACCAAGATAGCTAGAGTAGCTATCCACCAAGTTCCAAGGATCGGCCTGTTCCCAGCTGCTGGTCCTTTGATGGCAAATGTATGCTAGAATGCTCAACTTTTTTTGTTGTTTTTTTTGTTTTGTTTTGTTTTTCAAGACAGGGTTTCTCTGTGTATCCTTGGCTGTCCTGGACTCACTTTGTAGACCAGGTTGACCTTGAACTCACAGAGATCCACCTGCCTCTGCCTCCCAAGTGCTGGGACTAAAGGCGTGGGCCACCACGCCCAGCCTCAGCTTTTTATATTTGTGAGTTATCTGACCTCAGACCACACACTTGTGCAGTAAGTACTTTGCCACCTGAGCCATCTCCTCAGCCCCACGATAGTGTAATTTTGATGCAGTTGTAAAATGCCATGAAAGAAACTCATGAGGAAAATGACCGTGTCGCATGCTTGTTTCTATTTTCACACACTCCATTGTTTGTCTTTCCTTAATGTAAGTCTAGGCTTACTTGATTCCTTTATTCTTTCTGTGGGAAAATCTACCTTCAGTCAATCTCTCAGGTGAGACCTGGTAACAACGAATTCTATTAGGTTTTATGCATCTGAGAATAACGTTATTTCCCTTCATTTCTGAAGGACATTTTCAGTGACACAGTATCTAAGATTGACAATATTTCCCACTAAGGCCTTGAAAATGACTTGCCACTTCTTCTGCCCTCCGTTATTTGAGATGTGATGTTTCCTGCTGCTCATGCTAGATTCTCCTGTAAGTAGCATATCGTGATTCTGATCACTGCAAGAACTGATTAATCTTGGGTTTTCAGAAGTCTATGAGTGTGATGTGGCATGAATGTCTTTAAGTGCATTCAGGGCTCTCTCAGCATCTTAGGTCTGGTGTAGGTAGGTCTCATGTCTCGTTAGGATGTTTTTCTTTTATTTATTAATTCAAGTTACATCTCAATAACAGCCCCCTCCCTCTTCCCCTCCTAGTCTCACCCTCCTACACTCTACCCCTTTCCCATCTATTTTACTTCTCTAGTGTGGGGGCCCACCACATATCAGACCCCCTCAGTTCATCAGTCACATTAGGGCTCAGAGCTTCCTCTTACTCTGGGGCTCAACATGGCAGCTCCACTAGGGTAAAGTGTCCCACTAACAGGTAACAAATTCCATGACTGAGATTGTCACACCCCTACTTGCTAAGGGATCTATATGGACACCAGGTTGCCTGTCCTCTATATTTGTATAGGGGAGGTCTAGGTCAATTCTAAGGTTTTTTTATTTTATTCTTTTTTTTTTTTTTTTGGTTAACACTTCAGTTGCTGTAAGTCTCTAGTGGCCTAAGTTAGTTGGTTCTCTTGATCTTTCTGTGTTGATCCATCTGGGTCGCTCTATTCCTCCTCCCTCTCTTATTTAGGACTCCCAGAGCTCCACCTAATGTTTGGCTGTGTGTCTCAGCATCTGTTGTGATCTTCTGGGTGGAATTTCTAATAAGATAGTTATGCTAGGTTCCTGTTTCATTGGGTCTGTGGGTTGTAGGATAATTATCCTGTACTATATGGCTAACATCCAGTTATAAGTGAATACATGCCATGGATATCTTTATGGGTCTTGGTAAGTTAACTCACTTAGTTAAGCATGATTTCCTTGTTTCTGATAGCTGAGTAGTATTCCATTGTGTAAATATACCATAATTTTCTTTTATCCATTCTTTGGTTGAAGGGCATCTGTGATGTTCCAGTTTCTACCTATTACAAATAAAGCTGCTATGAACATAGTTGAGCTGATGTCCTTGTGGTTTGCTGAAGAATCTTTTGGACATATGTCCAGGAGTGGTATGACTGAGTCCTGAGTTAGAGCTATTCCAAGTTTTCTAAGATATTGCCAGACTGATATGCACAGTGTTTGTACAAGTTTGCACCCCCACCAGCAATGGAGGAGAGTTCCCCTTTCTCCACACCTTCACCAGCATGTTCTGTCACTTGAGTTTTTGATCTTAGCCATTCTGACAGGTGTGAGATGGAATCTCAGATTCGTCTTGAGTTGTATTTCTCTGATGACTAAGGATGTTGAGCATTTCTTCAAGTGTCTCTCAGCAATTAGAAATTCCTCTTTTGTGAATTCTGTTTAGCTCTGTTTCCCATTTTTTGATTGGATTATTTGGTTTCTTGCTGTTTAATTTCTTGAGTTCTTTATAAATTTCGGATATTAGCCTTCTGTCAGATGTGGGGTTGGTGAAGATCTTTTCCCAATCTGTAGGCTGTTGTTTTGTTCTAGTGACAGTGTCCTTTGCTGTACAGAAGATTTTCAGTTCCATGAGGTCCCATTTATTGATTGTTGGTCTTAGAGCCTGAGCTATTGGTGTTCTATTCAGGAATACGTCACCTGTGCCAATGAGTTCCAGGATCTTCCCCATTTTCACTTCTATTAGATTTTGGATGTCCGGTTTTATGTTTAGGTCTTTGATCCACTTGGACTTAAGTTTTTTGCAGGGTGATAAATTATTCTTCTGCATGTTAACAACCAGTTAGACTGGCACCATTTGTTAAAGATCCTGTCCTTTTCCCATTGTATCGTTTGCCTTCTTTGTCAAAAATTAAATGACCATAGGTGTGTGGGTTTACTTCTGGGTCTTAATTCAATTCCATTGATCAATTTGTCTGTTTCTATACCAGTACCCATGCTGTTTTTATTACTATTCTCTGAAGTACAGCTTGAGATCAGGGAAGGTGATATCTCCAGATATGGATTGATTTGGCTATTCTGGGTTTTTGATTTTTCCACATAAAGTTGAGAATTGTTCTTTTAAGGTCTGTAAAGCATTGTGTTGGTATTTTGATAGGAATTGCATTGAATCAGTATATTGCTTTTGGTAGGACTCATTAGGAATTTTGTAATGTTTATTTATTACTTCAGGTTACATCTTCATCACAGTGCCCTCTTTCCACCCCTCCCAGTCCCGCCCTCCCACCCTCTACCCCCTATTCCTTCCATCCCACTCCTCTGTTGTGCAGTGTCCCTACATAACAGTCCCCCACCCCAGTTCAGTAGTTATATGAAGGCCAAGAGCCTCCTCATACACTGGGGACCTACAAGGCAACACCACTAGGGAAAAGTGTCTCATTGACAAGTAACAAAGTCTATGTTCCTGTTCCCTTTGCTACATTGGTTGTAGTATAGTTATCCTGTACTCTATGGCTAAAATCCGATTATAAGTGAATAGATGCCTTGTGCATCCTTCTGAGTCTGGGTTAGATCCAGATCATCCATTTGGCTGCAAATTGCATGATTTTGTTGTTTATGACAGATGAATAGTAGTATTCCATTGTGTAGATGTACCACAGTTTTTTGTATCCATTCCTCGGTTGAGGGACATCTGGGTTGTTTCAGGCAAGAGGGAAGGACAATCGAGCCAAGGGCAGTGTCCCATGAGCCATGTCCCTTTGGATCTGGGCTGCTCTCAGAAGGTGCTGCCAGTGCTTGGGGTAGGACCTCCTAAAGGGACTCTGGCAGCTACAAGGCACTCAAGCATGGCTCTGGCAGGCCTAACCCTTCTCTCTCATTCCTTCTGTCTTGCTGAACTGTTAAATGACATTCCTAAAGCTACCCACCAAGGTCTGTTCCCTTATTTGGCCACTTCCTCCTCCTGAGGCTGACCACCAAGGTCCAGCTGTCAAAGTATTGAAGACTACAATCAAAAGCTCCCTTTGGATCACTTAACATGTCCAGTTAAAATTAAACACCTCATCCTAACTGAGGGTTTCCCCCTTTACCTTTATAAACAGACATTTTTCTATGGGCCACTTCTGTCTCCTCTCTATCCAGAGGCAGACCTCTCTCTCCTGGGACAAATACCCCTTCCCCTCTCAGTTGTTCCTTTCTCCCTCTCTTTGCCCTCTGTCTATTAAGAGTCTGTCTCTTAATCCCCGTCCTCTATCCCTCTGGGGCAAATAAATCTCCTTTGTGCTGAGAACTTGGCTTCAGTGTCCTGAGCTGATACCATCCCTTACACTTCTTCCATCAACTAAAGCAATCAGAATAACGCTTCAATGGCACATATACACTCTGGAGGTTCTAATTATTAAAGCCAACCATTGCATAGACTTCCTTAAAGCAGGAAGATATATTAAATCCACCATAAAAACAGTTCATTTGTTCACTGTAACTATTTGCAACTGAATTCCATGAGCCTTGGTGAAGTGGAGGCTATGTTTTCTGGGTCTCTACATGTGGTTTCCAGGAGCAAGAGGACACAATAAAAGCAAGCATGTGAGCAACAGAGGCCTGGAGATAGTGTTCCAGAAGAGTCATGAGGAAAGGACAGTCTGATAGTCTAAGCAACTTCAACACTTCCCTGGCCAGTGTGGTAAGAAGCCTCCCTCTCCAGACTATCTCCAAAGAAAAACTAAAGCTGAAGAGAGGAAAGGGTTGAGAGATGGCTCAGTATCATGAGGACTGGCAGGCATCCTGCATAGACCTGTAAGCCAGACTCCAAGGCTGGCAGCAAGGGGAATCACTGGAGCCTCCTGGCTTCTGGCCTAGCTGAGAAATGTGAGCCTCAAATTCCAGGGTGAGACCTTGCCTCCAAGACATGAGTGAAGAGTGATAGAGCAGAACACTCAATCCTTCTGGCCTCTGTGCGTGCACACATATAGGTGCACACATGTGTGCACACACTCACACAAGCACACACATAAGTTAATTAAAAATAAACTAAAATTTTAAAATAAAAAAGAAGAAAGTTAAAGTAATGTTTAGAGAAAAACATATTCTATTATAAATTGCTAGTAGAAAGAAGAAATAGCCAACGTTAGTCACCTGAGCTTCCACATTGAGAATTTGGTGATGGGGTACTGAGCAAATAGAAGAAACAAAATAATAGTGACTGTAAAAATAGAAAATTTCAAATTGAGCCCTGAACATGAGAACCTGATCTTCTGGGCCCCTTCCAGGAAACAGCATGTGGCCAGAACATCTGGTCTCGATAAACTGTTCCAAGAGAAGAGGGAGCAGAGCATGACCAAGCCTTGAACCGTGTTACTACCTGATAATATTTACCTGGTTTAAAATAGCCAATCAAGTGTGTGCCCTGCACCTTTCCCGCTTCTTTGTGTGCCGCCTCCCTGTTTGTGGTTTTTTTCTTTAAAATGTGACCAAATGTAAGCTCTTCTCTCACTGGGGCTCTTCTCCTCTGCTCCTGTGCGAGTTATGAGTTGAGCCCTAGCGAGCACCCATCTATGAATTACACCTCTTGCTGATTGCATCAAGTGACGCCTCTTGTGGATGATTTGGGGTCGCAGTCTGCCCACAGGGGAGTGAGGGTCTCTCAGTTCGAGGGTCTTTCAGAAGATAAAGAAATTGGAATAATAACTAAGTCCAAAGCTGAGTGCTTATAAAACTCAAAGTGGAGACTTTCTTTCCCAGCCGAGTAAGAGCAAAGGTGTAAGACTGTGGTAGGTTTAGTGTTAGCGTATATAGCATAGGGAACTTGGAATAAGGCTGGACTTTTAAGATAGAAGACTTCATCTGAAGTGACATGTCCTTGGGAACTCACCAAGGACCAGGACCTCTTTGATCTTAGGGCTAGGGGCAGAGCATGCTCCCTGAGGTGCCCACCCTCCAGAGGTCTGTTGTCATTTCACAGAATGACAGAATGTTCTTCGAAAAGCATCTGAATGACATACCCTGAGGCACCTGTCCATATCTGAGGACTGCCTGTGAATTTACGCCCCTCTGCAAGAAGCTTTTTTGAAAAAGACTGAGCCCCCAGAACTAACTTTAAAAGTGCACAAAAGCTTCTGCAGACAGGTAAAGATATATAAGGCAAGATTCACGTGAATGCTGGGCGGGTTCTCTCTCCTGTTTCTGATTCACTCAACGTTTTCCTCAACTGGAGCAAAAAACACGCATCACAATCTCATCAGAAAGTTTCACCCTCTGATGTTGAGCTGTTTTGGGTCTGGAGAGGAGACAGATTCTCCCTGAGATTTTGAGCTCCGGGCTTTGCAGGCCATAAGCATCTGAATCTGAATTGGTGAGCCACCTGGGAAACTTTCATGTGTTAATTGGTCTTAAGACCACAAAGGGATGAATGAAATTCAGAGACCTTAAGAGACTTTAAGACTGAAAAATTGTTTGAAGACCATCAGGACCCACTCAGAGAAAAATATCCTTTTGAGAAACCTTAGGTTAATGTTAAATGCTTGTAAATAAATAAATAAATAAACAAATAAATAAATAAAAATTTACTGTTATATAAGACACCAGTTTACAGCCTTAGAAATGGAAGGCGCTGGCCTCGGTTAGCTCATGGCAAGGGAAGAATAGAAGGGGCCCTGTACATAATTCTGTACATACAGATGTGAAATTCAAGATGAAACACATCAATTTCTAGGAAGAAATAAACTATCGAAAGTGACTCCATGAGAAACAGAGAACAAATCCATATCTACCAGACAGATGAAATCAATAATCCAAAGTCTTTAAGGCCCACCAAACCCAGAGAAGTTCATTGAAGAGTTTCCTGAACTATCTTAAGTTTTATTTATAATTTTTAAAGTGTGTGTGTGTGCGCGTGCGTGCGTGCAGGTGCCTACACCGGTTAGAAGATACCACTTTCCCTGCACCTGGAGTTGCAGACAGTTGTGAATCTCATGATGAATGTGATAGAAACCAAATCCAGGTCCTGTGCAAGAGCAGCAAGTGATCTTAACCATTAAGCCATCTCTCCAGCCCTAAGATTCTATGAAATATTAAAGGAAGAATTGGCATCAATTTGCTGCAATTTCTTCCAACAGGAGAAAGAATTCACTTTTAACAGAACAATCTTAAGATATTGTAGGAGACTACAGATGATAATGAAATATAGCAAATAGAATCCACCATATATATCTATGCATATGATAATACATCATAACAACATTTGATTCACTCCAGGAATGTAAGTCAGACACAACACTCATAAACCAAACACATTAATATATTAACAGACTGAATAAGAAAAATATATCCATAGATACAGAAGAGAATTCAGCATAATTCAAAATGCATTTATAATAAAACATCTATCTGAAAACTAGGTCTAATACACCAGACTTTCCTTTAAAAGATGTGTACACAGACACTCTAAAGGTTATCCTACAATGTTAAAAGAAAAAGGATCTCCTCTATCCTTATCAATCCAACATTATTTTAGAAGCCTGCCCAGTACAATAAGTCAAAAGAAAATGAGAGAGGATGAGAAGAAGGAGGAGGAGAATAAGAGGGGGAGGTAAGGGAAGAAATGAAGGAAGGGAAGAATCAAGGAAGGAAGGAAGAGGAAAAGACAAAACTTCAAGTATCCCATGATCACATTATTTTCCATAAGAAAATCATGGAGAAAAGGAACTAAACCATCCCAGGAATAATAATCAAGTACAGTCAAGTGGTAAGGCACAAGGTCAAAAAGTTTAATTGTAAAATTTAATTGGCTTCCCATATCAGTAATGAACAACTAGAATTTAAAATTAAAGCAACATTGTCTGGTATAATAGAAATAAAAATGAGGCCCTCGAGAATAAATGTAACAAAGTAAGCATAAAGCATTGTTTAACTGAATCTAGGCACAGACCTGAGTTATGTAGAGATGAGAGAACATGGACAGCACTCTAAAGCAGAATAATAAAAGTGCAAACCCGATTGAACCACACAGGGAGAGAGTTTGTGTGATCCAGTGGCCAAATGGAACCCATGGAATTAAGCAACATAATAAATAACGTAACAGAAAATTGTATCCCAGAGCATAAAATAATATAGATACCTTTAAATCTTTATTTCTATAAATCAATGGAAAAACAGGGAGAACAATTCAATCTCTGTGTAGAAGAATTTCAAAGTTATACACTTCCTGTCAAGTGTCTGGAGGGTAAGTCCTGCTCTTAAAGGTAGTCTGTGTACCGCTCCTCACTTTCAAGGAAGTGTGCAAATAGGAAAAGTCAGAGTAACGTCACAGAGGAGAACCCTGGCACAAACTGCAGTCGGGGGGAAAATTCAACATGAAGACCAGTAGTTCATGCTAAAGGAAAGGACAGGACATGACGCATATGTAGATGGTCTTGAAGAAAAAGGTCAAAGGGGGAGATGAGTGGAGATAAGACAAAAAGAAAAAGAAAAAATGGAGGGGAGAGAGCCAGGTCTGATTATGAGGAAAAAAACATACCAGACTGAAGAGGTAGCACAGCAGGTGAAGGCATATGCCACCAAGCCTGACAATCTGAGTTCAATACCTGGGACCTACATCACCATGAAGGAGAGGACTGATTACCACAAGATTTCTTCCGACCTCCACATGAACACCCTGTCACATGTCTACCCACAATACAACACACACACACACACACACACACACACATATACACATAAATAAATAAATGCCATAAAATTTTTAAATGATCCCCAAACTCCAATGTACATGGAGCCTGCTTATCAGCCGGCTTATCAAAATGGCCAACAGACATTTCTACAATTCAGTTAATATGTCTGAAATAGGAGATACAGGTAAAGCCCAAGAATTCAGAAAATAAAACCAGAAGAAACAACAGGGAAACAGCATTGTAAACCAAAATTTATAGCAAACAAGAACTAAAAAGGTAGAGTTTCATTTTTTAAAAAAAGATGCTGATTTAACTCATTACACTATTAATTCATTAATTTATTCAACAACTAATAAATAAGGAGCCATGTTATACCAGATAATCTTTCAGGGCTTGATAAACAGCAGAGAAAAACCAGACAAACACCCTTGCCCTTGATACCTGGTGCACTGGCTAGAAGCTAGGTCAGGAGTGAGTCCGTGTCCTTAGGACTGTGGGGAAGAGATGGTTGAGTGGAGTGGTGATGTTAACCTAAACTAATTTTTCTGAAATACAACAAGGAAAATTAGTGTTTGAGTGAAACCCAGGTGGGAGGATGAGAGGGGCAGAATCTTGAGGTCAAAGTGCTCCTGCAAGATTCGAGGAGTACCAGGAAGTTCAGCAAGGTTTAGAGTCACTCAGCTTTAGGCTGGAGAGGTAACTCGGTCCATAAAGTGTTTGCCTTGGGTGCAGCATGGGTACCTGAGTACAATCCTTTAAACCCACATAAAGCCCTGCGGATGCCATGTGCTTGCAATCCCAACAACTGAGGAGACTGAGATAGATGGGCCCTCCTGGGGCTCTGTGGAAGCCAATTTAATTCCAGGCCACTGAGAGAGTCCTGGTCTAAGTGTGTGTGTGTGTGTGTGTGTGTGTGTGTGTGTGTGTGTGTGTGTGT
>CAJQZJ010032473.1:892871-911409 GCA_907164525.1 Lophiomys imhausi
GTGGGTTGTGTAGATGCTTCGAGTCAGCTTTGAGCTGCCAGAGCCAAGACAGAGGAATGATATCAGAGATGTATTATGGCACTAAGGTTTAGCTTCCTATAAAAATATCCAAGAGGCAGCAGGGCTGCTTGACACAGGCCTCTTCTGGATCTTTCTCTGCACTCCTGAGCACAGAGCTGTATGACTGGATAAATTTTCTGTGTGGCACACAGGCCTGCCTACCATCTATTTCTGTGGGCCTCAGCAGATCTGTCTCTGCCTCCCAGGTGACCATCTTCCCTGCAACCTTGGCTAACATTTTAACTCACTGCCCAATGAATGACTTACACTGTCAAAGCCTGACAACCATTGGTGACATCACTCACATGGACCACTAGACCTCAAGGGAAGGCAGTCTCCTCTCTAAGGTCTGCCATAGTCCACAGGATAGAAACCACAGGGTGAGGTTTCTCTCTCTCTGCTCTGACATCTCTCTCCTACTCCTGAGTCCCTTGGCTTGATTATGACTTTTATTCTCTCTACATTTCTAAGCAACATGTTTGGGAATGGAAATCATACATCTGGATCCATGACCTTGCCAGCATAGTGTCAGAGATCAAAAATAAACATGGTGCCCAAGGTCAGCCCACATGTGAACAAGTGATGCACACTCAGCGTGAGCTTCCCACTCTGCAGACACACGTATCCCCAGTGAATAATGGTGGGCCATGTGTAGTTCATTGGCATTTTTGATTGTTAATGACTCATTGAGAAGCTCTTGGAAGTGGTGTCTCATGGCTGCTGGCCATGTAAGGAGAAGCTGAACAGTTCCTAGAATCCTGTGACCTGAGAGGGAAGAATGCCACCCTAAGCAACTGTCTCCTGACATGTGCAAATGGCCACAGTGAGAGTATTATACAGATGGCATGGGAGATGATGCTAGTCACTATCATGGTTACTGCATGGCTCACCCCAGCTCTGCTGTCTCACATCAAAAAATAAAGCAAGAACTGTTTTGCCCCTCTCTGTCTCCCTGTAAAGATGGTGATGGCACAGGGCTGTGGAGGTGGCTGTTAATCAAGTGCTTGCTTGATACACAAGGGTTGAGTCCTCGAGAAAAAGGCTGGGTGTCAGTAGCACACACTTGTGATCCCAGCAGAGGAGAAGCAGAGACAGATGGGCCCTTGGGGCTCCCTGTCTAGCCAGCCTCGCTCAACTGGTTAGTTCAAGGCCAAGTGAGATACTGTCACAAAACCCAAAGTAGACAACATCTGACTAGAGACACCCAAAGTCAAGCTCTGACCTCCACAGATAGACACACATATATGTGCACCCTTATATGCACAAGACCCATACCCATACACTAAATACAGGATACTTACCACAGCAAAAAGGTCCATGTATTTGAAGGCAAATTTCATTTGAGTTACCCAAACACCATGGAAGTTCTTCCACCCTTGATTCAAGCTAATCTCTAGTGTCTAGAGATGTCCCACAACAAATGTTCACCATGCCCACTCACTGTTACCCTCTTCCCAGCATCAGATCTGCAGTATCAGTGCCAAAATTTTCCTGTGGGAGAAATGAAAGCCACACACGTAGTGATGGGTTTACTTTAAAAAGCCCCTCATTCAGCTGCCTCCATGTTGGAAGCCCTCAGATTGAACTCTGAAACCTGTTCACTACAGGCTGTCCCCCTGCAGCTGCCCTTAGAATACTACTGTCAAGGTCCAGAAGCATATATTAGCTTGCTAACTTTTCTCTGTGTCTTCAGGAACTCATGGCAGATTTAGCTAAATGTGGCATACATTATATTGGTAGGTCATCGTCACAGTGCACTGTTGAAGCTTGTTGTAAACAGACCCTGGTGGCAAGGAGGCCCTCTGTTGTCTCAGATACAAGCATGTTTATTTCAACTGTCCTCCCTGTCCTGGATCACACTGCCCTAGCCTGACACCTCAGCTCTGTGACAGGGAGGAAGGAAAACAGTAATCAGTTAAGGATGCTCAGAACGGTGTATCCTTGAAGACTGATAGAAGGTAAACCAATTCCAACAGAGGATACTGTTCCTTATGGCATGGTATACTAATGCCACAGAGCAAACAAGCAGCTATGGGGACATCCCTGGAGAGAAAGTGCTCAACCAGGAATTCCAGCTGACTGTCTCAATGCAGCCCTTCTAGTCAATCCCCGCTAGGTCTCATGAGCCTCCATTGATAATGCTATCTTCCTTTGATCTCTCAATTGGGCTACTCCTGTCATTTTGGATGGAGGTTGTAAATCCCCAATTCACTGATGTTTTGCTGTCTACCTTCTATTTATTCTTTTACTAAGAATTGGCTTGCTACATGAAGCCACCCGTTCAAAATGGAAAGCAGAGGTAATGTAGATCATTCTTGCAGCGTCTCCAATTAGTATACATCACTACACAAGCTAATATAGAGAGTTCTGTATTTTGTTCACACCTAAACGTACGCCAGTTCAGCTATTTCATCAGCAATGAAATGACAAATATTCAGTCTCCACAAATGGAGTTAACAAACTCAACCCTGTTCTGTTTCACATTCTGGCATTTAGACAGTGTGTTGAGGGGTAGGGATATAGCTCCCTTGGTAGAATGCTTGAATAGCACACATGGAGGCCTGGGTTCCATCTCCAGTGCCCTATAAACTGGGCATGGTGGTGCACCCCTGTAATTCCAACACTTGCAATGTGGAGGTACAGGGATCAGCAGTTCAAGGTTGTCCTTGAATACACAGAAAATTCAAGGACAGTCTGAACTATAAGAAATCATGTGTCAAGCAAAACACAAATTAACACTGTACTCAGGTATCCAGCTGCAAAAACAAACACAAAAACAGACATATTTGTATACTAAGAGGTAACACATGCCATTTCTACTTGGGTTGGAAGTATGAAGCTCTGAAGCAGTAGCAATCATAAGACTCAACATCCACATTTTGGCTGATGCAAAATTTATTTCATAATTAAATAGTTCTTTGAATATTAGAATATATGTAAATTTTTTTTCTTTTTGAATTATTGCCTTCAAACTACAGAGTGACTTGTGAAAGTAATGTCAGTGACTACTGCCTGATTAAGTGGGAAATATACTATGCCTGAGTGTTCTGTGCAATGTGTAGCAATGTGAGCTCTGTGCAGGAAGGACACCGTGCATTTGATGTACACAAGGATCAGTTATTTGGGGGCAGTATTTGAAAGCTATAGTGTGCAGGAGAGCCAGCCTGCCCTCCTTCCCTTCTTCACATCCCCCTGACCTCTGAACCCTCACTGACACTCTCAGGCCTACTTCCTTCATTAGCAAACCAAGCCCTGGTAACAGAGGACTTTCCATAATCTGAATCTAATTTATGTCTTAGTCAGTGTTCTATCGCTGTGAAGAGACACTGTGACCAAGGCAACCCTTATAAAAGAAAGCATTTAATTTGAGACTTGCTTATTGTCTCAGAGGTTTAGTCTTTTACCATGCCAGGGAGCATGGTATCATGCAGGCAGACACTGGAGCAGTAGCTGAGAGCTACATCCTGATCCAAAGGCAGAAAGAGAAAGGGGGGGCACTCAGGGGTTTGCATGGAGTTTTGAAACTCTAAGCCCACCCTCTGTGACTTGGTTCCTCCAACAACAAGGCCATACCTCTTAATCCTTCTAATCTTTTCAAATGGTGCCACTCTCATGACTAAGCATTCAAATATATGAGCCTGTGGGGGACAACATTCTTATTCAAAGCAGCACACATTGATTCTTAAGGGTAATGGTCATGATCCCTGAAGCTTTTGTAAACACACAGGAAGATGAGGAGTGAACCACAATGAGTGGACAAGTATGAGGCCAGCAGCCCTAGACAATCAGAAAGCTGAACATCAGCAAATGATGTTCAACTTAATGGAGCTAGTGCTGAGAGCACCCAGACAGTGAGAGATGCCTGAGGGAGCTGGTGGCAACTTTTGCGGGGCCTCACTGAGTCATATTTAATGCACAACCGCATACTTTTTTAAAACTTAGGTACAAGTCATTTCTTAGAATTGCTCTAGTGGAAGAGGCTCCTGAGAGTGCTCAGGTAGGCATCCCGCCTTCACCATGCCTCCACCTGATACCAGCACACACTCCACGCAATACAAAAGCTGCATCTGTGCTTCTTCAAGTGCGCAGGGCAGGGACTGCTTCTCAACAAGACTCTCTTCCATCTTCAGGCTTCTTATGACTCCATGAAGCCCCATTCTTCTGGAGGCTACTGGGCCTCCTGGTCTGGCCTCGATGGAACACTGTTATGTGACAGACTTTTCCTGAGGGACACTACAAACCAAGCGCGCACACACACACACACACACACACACACACACACACACACACACACCCTTCCTCAAGAAAGGGAGCCCAGAATGAACAAAAGTAACAATTACACCAAAGCCCATCTTGGTAGGCCAATGAGCTTACTGGGTTTACTAACAGGAGTATGGGTGAGAACTCACAGGAGTACAGATGACTGAAAAGCAGCCATGTCACTAAAAAGCCTACCTTAACATGGGCGATGACCCTAACACAGGTAAAGACTTCTGAAAACTGCAGCCCTGGAGCCCTCTGCATGCTTGCAGGCAGCCCACAGCCCCAGAACCTCCTCTCTCTGCAGTTGATGGCTATGACTACAAAGCTGTGGAGGAGTCTTAGAGAATCTTCTAAGTTCTCACTCTCCCAGCTGTGTGATGCTTTGTTTACCTCCTGAGTTCATGAGCTTCCCCTCCCTCCCAAAGGAAAAGATTCACTCCAGAGGAAACTGCCATGTGACCACAGTGTTCAGGGATCTGGGGCCTCAGGCTGGAGCAGCTGGCCAGCATTTGTCAGCCCAGACACATTTGGGAAAGGCAGAGAGTGAGCATTAGTGTCTCCATTTGCCTTCACTTCTACATCAGGAAGTGTGTTTGACTTCTTCCCTCCTCCATCCCAGCAACCAACCACCATGTGGGCACTAATATCTTTGACTTGTTTCTCATTCTCCTCCTCCCTCTTCCTCCTTCCTCCTTCTCTCTTCTTTGACTCCCCCAGTTATTTGAATGTGTGTGTGTGAGTACACCTGGCCATGTGTGTGTGCACGTACATATGTATGTGTATACACCTGTGTGTGTGCATGAGTGTGTGTGTGTCTGACAGAAGTCAACCTCAGGTATTGATGATCCTCAGCAGCTGGGCACCTTGAATAGTTTTGGAAACAGCATATCTCCCCTTAGCCTAGAATTCACAACTTTGGCTAGACAAAGAGCCCCAAAGAGCCTCCTTTGCAGAGCTGGAATTTCAGGCATGCAGCACCATGCTCAGCTCTTTATGTGGGTTTTGGGGATCAAACCCAGGTCCTTACCCTTGCATGGCAAAAGCTTTACTGACTGTGCTGACTCCACGCATTAGATTTAGAAAATATATAGAGGTTTCTGATACAGTCTCTCAGTTTCTGATATAGTCCCCCCCACCTATCTCTACCCTCTGCTTATTTGTAATGTGCACTTTGCAGTCTTGCTTCCACAGCTTTTCTGTTCGCCTGGGGCAAATGGAAGCCAAGCGGCCCAACTCTGACTCAGCTTAGCACTCTCAGAAATGCAATTAATATGTGGAGGACAGACAATCAATATTTCATAATCTACACAAAACCTCCCCTCTCTAAATGGGCCGGTGTGGATGCTGACTCAGGGAGTAAGCTTGTGGCTACAAATGCTGATGCAGCCAGCCACAATGAGAAACTTTTACCTCATTGCTAGTCTCCCAACCCAGCTCCTTCCAAGCACTCCTCTCACAGCTGGTGAGGTCCGATGCTATGAAGGCAGGGAGAAGGATCACATCCGACAGGGCCTCTGTGGTTCCTCTTGCTTTCTCTACCAAAGTTGTCATGTTGGAGGAAAACAACAAATGCAGGTGTCCTGGTGCACGCATTCTCACTGGCCAACTTCCTCTACTCCCTGAACTCAGCCTCAGACAGTCCCAGGATTACTCCAGGTGGCCATGCGTACCTTGAGACAAGACCCAAAGGATCTGTGACCAGGGCTAGTCAACTGTCTTTCTGAGACACACAGAAGCCACTCAAAAATGTCAAGGGGCTAAAATTAAGTCCTGGATCCCTTAATATGCTATCTGATTAAAAACCATCTCCAGACCAAGGCAAGATTTTTGTCTCAAACAAAACCCAACATAGAGGACTCCTGAGAAAGGACACTTGAAGTGATGTCTGGCCTCTGCAGCCACTCACACACAATATACACTCGTCCACATATGTGAATCTGCACACAGACAAGCAGGGACACACAAAGCATGTTATCAGGAGGAGGCTGAGGCAGGTGGATTGCTGTGAGTTCAACATCACTGTGGTGGCTAACATTGGCTGTCACCTTGACACCTGGGAAGAGAAAACTTCAATTGAGGAATTACCTCATTTAGGCCACATTAGCCTGTGGCCAGGTCTATGAGCCATTTAATTGATTGCTAATTACTGCAGGAGGGCCAAGCCCACTGTGAGCGGTGCCATGCCTAGACAAGTAGGCAGGTCTGGGCTAATTAAGAAGGGTAGCTTAATTAACCAGAGGGGAAAAAAAAGCCAGTAAGCAGCATTCCTCCATACTGCCTTGAGTTCTCATACATTCAATTCAAACTACCCCTTTCTCCATCACCTGTGAAAGGGGCTACAACACTGACATGCAAGACCAGCCTCCTCATTCCCCCATCTCACACACACACACACACACACACACACACACACACACCTCCCTTACATTATTGGGGGACTTCCATAGCTGCTATTGTTACCCACTGGACACCCCATCTCTTCATCATTCAATTCCCAGATTCCTCTGTGTGAATGCCTGTATGCCTATGAATTGGACAGAGATCAGGACAGTGTCATGAGCACCAGGAGACTAGAATGTGCACAGAAGACAGCATTAAGTCAAGCAAAACATGCATCTCCCCATGTCCTTTCTTTATGGTGAAGACATTCAAACTCACTCCTTCTAGTTTTTTGAAAAAGTATTAATCAAAATTTGTTTCTAAATAATTAACATATGCATATAGTATGTAATACCCATCCCCACCACATCCTGTCCCATCACCCTACAGCCCCTGCCCAACCATCTCTTCTTCACAAATCTCTATCTCGGTCATGTCTATTTGTAGGCAGTTAGATTAATTAAATTAGATTTAGAAAATATATAGGGGTATCTGATACAGTCTCTCAATTGGGGCATGAAGATCAACTTGGCTGTGAGCGATTAGCTTATCAGCTTGTGGAAAAACAAGGATGAAGTCAGGTGAAGTCAGGAAAAACAAGAAAGACTTAATGGATTGAAAAACAAGGTTGAAGTCAGGAAAAACAGGAAAGACTTAATGGACTTAAGAAACAAAGTATCTGGCCTGGCATTGTTTTCAGCTGCTAAGTGGGCGGAGCCCAAATTAAGCTGAAACAGAGTTCCTCCTATTTAAGGACACTGCATGGAGCCCCATCCAAGGGGCCCCGGATGCTAGAGAGCTCTGAGAGTCCTGCTGAAAAAAGTGCTGACCATCATTTGATGGCCAGATCTCCCTGAGGCAGAAAGAAGCTGGTGAGCAAAGAAATCCTCAGCAAGTCAGCAAAAGGCCAAGGACTAAACCCTGTGGCTCAGCTTTTGCCTAGAGGGGTTTGACCTGTCCCAACAGTGGCCTAAATGAAACTGTGGCGGGCTTTAAGGACTCTGAGGTAGAGCGACAGAGTTGCTGATGCCAAGGGGCTGGGGTCTCCCAGAGAGAAGAAAGCCTTAAGCCTTATTTAAGGTAAGACTGTGATAGCCAACTTACCCTGACGAATCTACATCAGAGATCCAGACAAAGGACTGCTAAGGGCATTAAAGAATCTACAACAAAGACCGTGTTCCTGATGACTGAGGACCTGCCCCAGAGACCGTATCCTTCTAAAACGTTAGGAAAATAATTATCAATAGGATTGGTGGTTAGGTTAAAGGGGTTATAGGAATTTGTAGGGTTAACAGTTAAGAAATTGCTGGTATTTGTTATAAATGAATATTGTTAGTAAATAAGTATTAAATAATTAAAAAGTTCGGTAACATCTACTTGTTCTGCTTTGTGACTCAGTGATCTTAACCAGGGCCGTCTGTGTGTCTGTGTGAATATGGGCTTGGAGCTATTGGCTCCTGGTGTGCTTAGCAGTGGGTACACAATAGAGACAATTATTCTCCTTCATCCAGATTCTATGGACAGCCAATATCTCAGCAGTAAAAGGTGTGGTTCCATAAGCCCCTCCCCTTTCCATGTCCCTATCTGTAGCTAGGGCCAGTCCTGCGTGGGCACAATGCAAGTGGCCTCGGTTGTGAACTCATGACTGCAACGGTTTCAACAAGTCTGGAGAACGAAGTTTTGCAGCCCTTTCCCCTAGATCAGACTCTCAAGACACTTCCTGACCCCCTTTCACAGTGTTCTCAGAGCCTTACAGGGGTGTTGTAAATGTCTCTCTTAGGACTGAGTCCACTTACTTCTTCTCAGCGTCTAAGCAGCCATGAATTTCTGCACTGACCATTCACTATAAGGAGAAGCTTTTGTCTGGCCCTAAGGCTTCTGAGATCGAAGGCAATTCTTCCTTTCATGGTTACTCTAAGGTGTGAGAGCACCAGGGCTTGTTGTTCCTGCCTGGCTAGATCTCATGAACCAACCTTCCTTACATCGACTTCTCCTCCATCTTCCCTTCTCTGCATCATTTAGTAATGATTTTGTGATGATATTGTTGGCTAATTTGAGAACATCCAGAATCACTTAGGAAACAAATCTCTGGCCATGTCAGTGAGAGGAGGTTATCTATGTTGTATAACAGGGTGACAGGGTGGTGCACCGTGGTGGGCAGTGCCAAGCTGTACTCCCTGAAGAATCACACCATACAATAGGTCTGGTATAAATGAGGTTTATTAAAGGGAAGGGAAGGGGGTTAAGGGTCATGAGCAGTGGAAAAAGACACAGGGGCAGATAAGGACAGAAAGAGAGGGGGAAGCTGGAACATAGAAAGAGAGGAGAGAGAGTGTGGGGACAGAGGGAAGTTAGAACAAAGAGTGACCAAGAGACCAAGAGAGGCAGAAGGGGCCTTTTATCCCTTACAAACCTGGTGCATCTGTCAAAGGCTGCTGACTGTGGGTGATAATGTAAGCAATTACTAGTGAAAGACCCCCCGGCTAAGCGTACCTATCTGTTAGCTGCCATTCTAGCCATGCTGTTGCTTGTTATGGAATGGGGACTTTCCATGCTGAGCGAGGCCCAGCAAAAACAGGATATCTGTGGTCAGACACTTGGGGGCTGACTCACTGGCAACAGGAACAGAAAGTCCAGAGTGTGCTGACGGTAGCCTTATCTGATTTCCATATACTCAAAAATGCCAAGTCTGTCCTTAACCTGAACCCATGGCCTCATTTAAATCGACCAATGAGAACCCTGTAACCATGCATCTGCTTCTGTAAGCCCGCTTCTTGCCACCCCAACCCTATATAATCAACCCTCGTCCTAGCCCGGCACGCTCAGTCACCCGAAGGCTGTAGCGTCCGCAGGCGCCTGTGTAAACAATAAAGTTACCTCTTGCACTTGCATCCGGTGGTCTTGGTCTCTGTCCTTGGACGCTGGGCCCCAGGGGCAGTGTCCCCATTTCAGGGGTCTTTCAACTAGGACCCTGAAGGCCCCTGAAGTCAGGCTAGTGGGAACACCTGTGGATTTACAATCTACATTGGATTAATGAAGGCAGGAAGAAGCTGAATGTGGGAAGCACCATTCCATGGGCTGGGATCTCCTGCTGCATAAAAAGGGAAAAGCTAGGTCAGCCTCAGCACTCATCAGTCTGCCTCTGACTCCCAAGGCATTGTGACAGCTGCCCCCAGCTCCTGCCACCAAGCCTTCCTTGCCACCATAGACACAAACTGTGATTCAGGATAAGCCCTTCCTTCCTCAAGATCCTTTTGTCAGCTATGTCACCACTAAATGGGAACTGTAACTAGCATGGCTTTTACTCTCAGATACTGTGAGAGAAAGGCCTGGTTACTGAGCCCGGAAGAGGCTCAGATCAACTGAGCTGCCTGAAAGACATTGTATAAGCCACCGAGCTGACAATTCTTTCCAAGAGAGACATTGTTACATGACAAGACAGTAGGGAATATGCATTCTGACAAATACAGGGAATGTGCCCCTCTTCTGATCATTCCTTCAGCCACCACTGAAGATACATGTCACAGGTGAGGCATTGAGAAGTCCCTCACTCTTGATAGAAGCTGCCCACAGTTCTCTCAAATCCTCTTTTTAAAATGCAGCATTGTTCGCTGACAAGATGGTTTAGCGGGTAAAGGCACTTGCAGTCAAGTCTGACTACCTATTATGAGACACTGTTCCTAGGGAAAGATGAAAACCCTAGCATCCCAAATAGGGAAGTGATAACAGACTAAAGTAAGGATACCATCAAAGTCCAATTTGGTGAGTCAGTGAGTTTTACTGGAGTTACATATAGAAGAAAGGCTGAGGGGTCACCTACAGGAACAGAAATGCCTCAAAGACAGCTGCATCACCAAAGCCCACCCTAGTATGATTGGCAGCTAACAAAGAGGGAAACCTGGAACACACTTTAAATCTGCAGGCAGCTCAGTGGCTTATACAATGTCTTTCAAGGCAGCTCAGTGGATCTGAGTCTCTCTCAGGCAACAGGACTGGCCCTGCCTCTTCAGGCAGCTCAACTTGCCTCTGTCTCCTCTAAACCCTTCAGTTGGTCTGTTTCTTCCAAGCGGCTCAGCTGCTCTGAGCCTCTTCTAGGCAGCTTGGTTCATCTGAGACTATCTCTCAGCAGTCCTTATTTCTTCAATAAGCTGGGAAGGGGCTTAATAAATCTAGCCAGTTTAAGGGACTTCCCAATGCCTTTGAGTTGTTTACTTCCTTAGTTTAAAGAGATTCCCCATTGATTGGAATGTTTCACTTCCTCTTAGAACATCTTGTGTCTTAAGGATCTTCCTTCCTGTTTTATCTCAGGGGAAATAGCTACACAATACTACCTGGATCCTATTCCCAGGCCACACACTGTGGAAGTAGAGAACAGAACAGGAAGTTGTGTTCTGACCTCTATATGCCCACTGGATACACACACACACACACACACACACACACACACACACACACACACACACACACTCCTAAAATGTTTGCAATGTTTGAATTTGAAATACTTTTTAATTTTTATGTATGTGTACATATGAGGCCAGAAAAGGGTTTTGGATTCCCCAGAGCTGGAATTAAGGCAGTTGTGAGCTGCCTGTCATGAGCACTGGGATACTGAATCTGGGTGCCCTGAAAAATCAACACAGTGCTCTTAACTCCTTAATTACCTCTCCAGATCCCATAAAAATAGGTCTTGTTAGAATAAACATGCCAAGAGTGTTGAGATCCTAAATAACCAGGTTGCAGTTTCTAGGATTTTATGGGCAAAGCCTCCCAGACCTGATAGGACCTGCTTTGTGACATCAGGCTCTGGTGAGGGGCTCATGGCCTTCAGTCACACTCAGGGTATCTGGGGGAATGGGAATTCCAAGACAAACCTAGTCTGTGAACACAGACTTCACTCTGCTGCTGCTTGGTCAGGACATGTTGCCTCCTGCTGTTCTATGTAAAGCTGAAAACAATCAATAATCCTTTCAGCAATGATTGCCATGCTAAAGTTTGACAGAGACTTTAAGTTTCAAATCCCTCACCTACTTATGATGTGACTGTGCGTGTGTTACTTAGACACCTAGAATTTTGTCCCTGCCACCTGGAAAATGAGGCGCATACATGACCTTTGCAGAGTTGGTGATCAATGAGAGTGGTGATGTAAATAGATCCTTTCTATTAGTACCGTTACGTAGGTCGTAGGTCATCGATTCATTCATCTAAAAACTACTGAGTGCCTCATTTATAACAAGAGCCATTTTAGTAAGCAGCGTTACCTGTAGTAAGTCACAGTCATACAACAATAATCAATAAGGACTGGCAGGGTGTCACTACTTTGCCCCCCAAAATCAATGTGGTGATAACAGCACTGTGGCAGTTAGCTATAATTGTCAACTTCACACAGTCTAGAATCCCTTGGGAAGGGAGTTTCAATGGGGAATTGTCTGAATTGTTTTGGCCTGTGGGGATGTGTAGTAGGAATTAATTATTCTGGGTGTTTGTTATGCCCCTTAAAAGTCTCTGGTTCCTGAGTAAATGACACGGAAGCACTGTATTTTATTGATAAGCCGTAGGCCTTAAGATGTGCAGGTTCTAAGCTGGAATAATCTTACCACCCTTAAAAACCTAGATGAATGCCCATCACTTCCTAAGCTGGTGACTCCTGGGCTGCTTCTGCTCCATCAGTCTGTCCTTAGGGCAAGTTCCTCTTGGCTATGTGTTCATGGTCCATGCTATCCCATGGCAACTTCTTTCCTTCTTTCCTTCTCTCTCTCTCTCTCCCTCTCTCTCTCTCTCTCCCTCTCTCTCTCTCTTCTCCTTGTGGTCCCTCTGAGAATACAAGCCCAGAACCTTAGCTCCACTTATCTCTCTTCTGCCCAGCTACAGGCTGTCAGTAACTTTTGCTAATTAATCAGGGATAACTGGGGGTGGGAGGCAAGGTTTACACAACATCACTCTCTATGCATGAAAATCTGTTCCTGGAACAGTAAGCAGATCTTGGGGGCCAGTAATTAGCATTTGAAATCATGGCAACTCCATACCAACCCCTATCAAGGATATCTGCCAGGGATCTTTTTAATTGTGTTAACTAAAGTTGGAAGACCCACCCTGAATTTGGGTAACACCATTCCATAGGCTGGGCCCTAGACTGAAGAGAGCTGAACATGGGCATGCAGTCACTCACCCTCTCTCTGCTCTTGACTGTGGATGTGATGTTGACTGGCTGGTTCAAGTTCCTGTTTTGATATCCCTGCTGTGATTGGCTGTAATCTGGAATTGTAAGATGAACAAATCCTTCCTTCCTTAATTTGTTTTTGTCAGAGTTTTTATCAAAGACACAGGAAACAGAACTAAGACCATCAGTAGAAGCAAATCACTGACCTGCAGGTAATACAGTGTGTGCCCCATCCGTGATGTTTACCTTAGTTTGCCAAGCTCCAGATTTAATGTCATATGGCAGAGGGTGGAGACACTGAAGGAATGAGGGCACAAGTTTGCAGTAACTGTGAAATGAAGGCTACAGAAGCAAGCACTCTATAAATCACTGAGGACTTCTGAGACAGAGGGGTTGAGGGGAGCTTTAAAATTTTTCTCAGGAGACTGGGAAGACAGCCCAGTAGACCTGAGGTTTCCATTTCTAGTGCCTGTGTTAAGGAAAACAAAACAAAAACCCAGGCATGGTGACATACACTTGCAATCTCAGCACTGGGGAGGCAGACCGAGGTGGATCTCTGAGTCACTGGCCAGTCAGCTTGGCTGAATCACAGGGCTCCAGGTCAGTGAGAGACTGTTTTAAAAACAAATAAATCAAAAGGATGAGGTAGATAGCACTGAGGAAGAAGAGCTGAGGTTGACCTGGTACCATCTTATTCACAGGCACACGTGTGCACTTGCATGCACAAATACACACACACATACACAGTCATTCAGCATGTGTATTAACCAAATATTTCATGAACAATCAACTTTAGTGCCCTGACTTTTCCTAAATCTTTCTTAATTTTCAAATACTTTTATTAGAATATATTATGCATTATGTATAATGATATCATTATATCATTGTGACATTTGCATAATGTACATAACGTACTTATAGTATCACCCTTGTTATCTCTCCTGTTCCCCTCCCACTCCCATGAATCCCCTTTCTCTTCCCAACTACCCCTTCTACTTTCATTTCTTTGTGTGTGTGTGTGTGTGTGTGTGTGTGTGTGTGTGTGTGTGTTTTCCAATGAGTTTTATTAGGGTTGCTACAGGAGCATGGATGGGAGTTTGTTTACAAAGCATGGATACATAACAGTGTTATAACACTGAAGAAAATCTCTCTCCTTCCCCTATCAACTGTTACCAAGGCCCAAGAGCTCCTTCTCCCTTCATGACAGGTTCTTAACCAGCCAAGTCTTGTGCAATTAATCACAGCTTCCATTAATTCAGAAAATACAAAGGCCATATCATGCTTGGAAGGCAGAGTTCCCCCCCATCCCTCTTTCCTTTGGCTCTTAAAGCCTTCAAATCCCTTCTTCCCAGATGTTCTGAGTTTTGAAGGAGGTGGTGATGATGTCCTATGTGGGGAGTAGATGAAGTCCTGAGTGAGTATTTTATGTTGACAGAGACAAGGCCATAGAAGGACCCCAATGCCTCAGACTCATGGGAATAGCAAAACCTCCTTGTGGCCCAAGTGTGGGTGTAAAGGAGCATTTGACCTTCATCTAAAACCAGTTTAAGCAAAGCTATCAACTGCAACTTCCTCCTCCCAGATGACTGTAACCTGTTTCCTACAGAAACCTCCAACCATGATTAACTACCCCCTCCTCTCATTTATGCTGTATATAATAAGCTCACTGAGTTACTTCTGGTGTCTCCATCAGAGCTCACAGCCCACATACCATCCACGTGCCTGTCATTTCTCCTGTCATTCCCTGTCTCCCTAGTTAGGCCAGTCCCTAAGACATGCAGACCCCAGCAGTCTTACACTATCATTGGGCATTCAACTGCCTTGTTACCTGTGTCCATTCCCTTCACCAGAGAAGCTGATGAGCACTGAACACAGGTATCCAGATGGACCCAGTGAAAATAATGCCTGTATTTTACAATGGTTTTGGTGGTGGACATGCTCTTTCAGCTGGGTGTCAAGTAGGCAGGTGTCAACTCAATGCTGTGGAAGTGATTCTAAGTGGGTAAGGCTTTCAGGCAGAAGACAAGAGCCAAGAGATCTAGGGGCTTTGTTTGTGCCCTGGTAGCTTGAGGTAGCTCAAATGTGACTTGTAAAAGTTTGTGTGTGTGGTAGTGGGAGACTGAAGGGGTGGCTATGGAAAGCAGTTAGGTGAAGAGAGTCTCCCTCAGATAAAGTTAACAGAGTTCTTTTGGACCTGGATTAGCTCCTGTCATAGATAGTTGTTATAAAAAGAATGAACTTGGCCCTGAATCTCTCTTGCTTTTTGTCTTGTCAGGAGATTGCTGTCTCCTACTATCTTGGTGGCACCTACCCTGATGCAATGGAGACAGATACGAAAACTGGTGGGGCCACCTTACATTTGCAATCTCCAAAACTAGGCACTAAATAAACTTTTCTTCCTACGTTACTCACTACCAGTCACTTCATGGTAGCAAAACAAAACAGATGAAGGCATTGTTCTATCTCTGGGCCAGGTTTACACATGATCCAACATCCCTGACCACAGACAGCAAGACAGTCAATACAGTGACCAAATTCAATCCAATTTGAGCAGAATTTTCTAGACCAAGAACTTTAAAGAAAAAAGAGATTTTTAACAACAACAACAAAAAATTGTTTTCCTGTTGCTCCTCAGGAAAAATGTTTGTAAATCCTGAGCCAAAAATACCTAAAAGGAGGATCTTTCTAGAGCTTCTCAATTTGTTTCCCTCTTGTAGCACCAGGCTCTTCTGCTCCCAGAGCTCTGTGCTGAAGCCTCATCTCCTTTTTATACCATGCTAATAAGATTTAAGCAACAATAAAACTCTCATTTTCCTCATATATTTGATCATCCTTAGAGTAAATTCCCAAGGGTGTATCCTATATTGCCAAGGATGCTTGGCTTCCTTCTAGACTATCCATGGAAATAAGATGAACTCATGTTCTCAGGGAAGTGGAGTCCTCAACAGGTAGGTGTCTGTCACTCGTAAGAAGACTATGTGGAACCTTACTGAATCCATCTTGAAAAAAAGATTCCATTTTGTATTAAGTTTGACTCAGAGCTGACCTCCAGTTCCAGAACAGCAACAACAAAATGTACTGACCTTGTATTCCAGGGGTGTTCCCTCATCATCATCAGATAGCTCACTCTGAGAAAGCACCCAAAAAGTCTAGACAAACTTTCTGATGGTCAAGCTGACCACAGCTGGTTAGTCAGTAACAAAGAACCAATCAGAAATGGACATGACTAGCTACCCAAATGTCATCCAATCATATGGTAAAGAACCTGATTCTTTGTCTGAGTCTCTATATAAACTCTGTAATTTGGGTCTGGGGGCTCTCAACTCAAACTGCTGTGTCAGTGAGTGTTGAGAGTCCAAGCTCTGAGTTGAATAAACAACCCTCATGTATTTACATAGGAGTTGGCTCCTAGGTGGTCTTTAGTGTCTGGAGAACCAGGCAGAACAACTGCACTTGCTGGCTTGGGTTTCCCACTCATACATGCAGCTTTCTTTCCCTTGTAACCAATAAGTACTTACCTTGACTCTTCATAGTTAAGGAACCCCCAGGGCAACTGATCCAAGGTGGCTCCTGTAACAGAAGCTTTTTAATTATCCAATATATACATTCTGCTTTATTTTACTTGCTTAACACCTCTACCTCTCTTCCAACCCTCATTCCCTTCAATCCCCCAACCCTAGGTGGGAGAGAAAGAAGGTTAGAGGGAGAAGAGACATAGGTCTCTTTGAGCTACTTCCTGCTGATTAGGGTCGTTGGATTCTTTGGGGAGTAATACCAGTCTCATTAGAAAGTCCAACAAACCAGCAAACTAGGAGACCAGTACCCAGGAGACAGCATCAGGAAGAACAAGCAGCAGTTTGGGGAGCATCAGCAACTGGGAGAGCAGAACCAACCACTTTCTACCTTATAGCCCTTTCTCTTCTTTGTAGTTTTGTCCTGTTTCTTTGTAGAGCTTTTCTCCTACTTCTTTGTAAAGCCTCTTTACTCTTACTTCTTTGTAAAGCCCATTCTCTTTTACTTCTTTGTGGATCTCCTCTCTTTTCTCTTTGTAGCCCCCTTTACTTTGGGTATCTGGCTTTTTTCCCCTCCTTTGTAGATCCCTTTTCTGCTCAGGACTCTGGCTCTTTTCCTTTGTAGAGCCCCCTTCTCCTCAGATTTGGCTTTTTATCCCTCCTTCGTAAAGGCCCCTTCTCCTGGGGGGGGGGGGCTCTGGCTTTTTATTCCTCTCTCCCAAGTCCTCAGGGTTAAACTTGCTCAGCTGGTTAAGCCACGCCCCTGCTAGCTGATGAGACCATTAATACTTTCTACCTGTGTCTTAAGCAGCCCACCTGGGATTAAACAAAAACCTTCTCACAATTGGTTTTAATAAACTCCTACCACAGACTCCATGGGAGGAAACCTGGTCACTATGACAATTCCTGTGTTGCATATTAAAGTGTCCTCTTTGAACCCAGGAGTGTCAAACTTCATTTATAATGTTTTATTTTCTCTCATTGCCCTCCACCAGCCCTCAGCAATCCAGGAATAGGCCAAATCTTTGTAGTGTGGTGTGGTGTGGTGGTGGTGGTGGTGGTGGTGTGTGTGTGTGTGTGTGTGTGTGTGTGTGTGTATGTGTAGGGAGTTAGATTAATATAAATTAGATTTAGTAAATATCTAGGGGTTTCTGATACAGTCTCTTAATCCAGGGCATGAAGATCAATTTGGCTGTGGGCAATTAGCTTATCAGCTTATGGACTAAAAACAAGGATGAAGTCAGGAGAAACGAGGGGAGTCTTTATGGACTAAACAGCAAGGTTGAAGCTAGGTGAAACAAGGAAAGACTTTGTGGACTAAAAACAAGGTATTTAGCCTGGCATTGTTTTCAGCTGCTAAGTGGGCAGAGCCCAAATTAAGCTGAAGCAGGTGGAACAATGAGCGATCCTATTTAAGGACAAGTGAATTGAGCCAAGGAGCCACCATGTGCTAGGGGCCCCATGCTAGAGAGCTCCGGTGCTAGCGAGTCCTCACGCTAGAAGGGAAAACAAGTAGTTTGCATCATCTGATGGAGAAAGTTCTGGTGGACTGATGGCCAGATCTCCCTAGGGCAGAAAGAAGCTGGTGAGCAGAGAGAAGCCTCAGCAAGACAGCAAAAGGCCAAGGACTAAACCCCGTGGCTCAGCTTTTGCCTAGAGGGGTTTGACCTGTCAGAACAGTGGTCTGAACAAAACTGTGGCCAGCTTTAAAGACTGAGGCAGAGTGCCAGAGTTGCTGATACTAAAGAAGTAAGTTGACTTACAGACGGCTGAGGTCTCCCAGAAAGAAGAAAGCCTCAAGCCTTATTTAAGGTGAAGTTGCCATAGTCAATTTACCCTGCGGGATCTACATCTGAGATATTGCAGAAGAAAGACTGCTAAGTGCATTAAAGGGTCTACCCCAGAGACTGGGTTCCTGACTTCCGAGGACCTGCCCCAGAGACTGTATCCTTCTAAAAGGTTATGAAAATAGTTAAAATAGTTATCAATAGGTTTAGTGGTTAGGTCTTAGGGGTTGTAGGAATTTGTAGGGTTAGTAGGTAAGTCAGTGTTTATATTTGTTATAAGTGAATATAGTTACCAATGAATAAGTGGTGAATATTTTTTTTAAAGTTCGGCTACTGTGTGTGTGTGTGTGTGTGTGTGTGTGTGTGTGTGTGTGTGTGTG
>CAJQZJ010032473.1:916463-945149 GCA_907164525.1 Lophiomys imhausi
CACAAGAGCAGGAGAGCTGTCCCTGCCCCTCACATGCTGCAGCACTCAGGAGAGCAGGCCATAGTAGAACTGTCCCTGCAAATGGGGGTTGAAAGTCCAGAACCAGGGCTTTGAGTTGGCCCATCCCAACATCTACCCCATGGATGAACTGCTGCAGTGCAAGAAGAGGCCAGTTCCACAACCCAAAACTACAGGATCTCCATGACACAGGACAGTTACAGCATATATGAGAGGAGTTCCAGTGAGGTTCCAGTATTGACAAAGTAGCAGAAACCAGAGGCCTTGTACCAGACCAAGGAGTCATTTTAATGAACATTTGCAAGCAAAATGTGTGGACAAAATGGGATATTGTAGGACACACTGAGACACACTGCAGCTTCCACAATGAGATTTTATTTTTTATGCTGGAACAGATTGCAAGGGTGGAGGGTGGGTCTGAGGTGAGGTGGGAGATGAGAGGGAACAGGGTGCATGATGTGAAATTCACATAATATTTTTCAATAAAAAATTTTTTAAAAGATACTCGATTTAATCAGGGCCACTATAATCTGTACCTTAGACTAGATGATTTTAAAACAACAGAAAGGTACTCACATGTCTGGAAGCTAAAAGATCAAGGTGTTTGCGGAGGGCCTCATGTAAGTTATCTTCTATGTGCCCTGACATGATAAAAGGTACAACTGGTCCACCTTGTGCCCCTACTCCACACATGAGGCCTCTATACTCGTGACCTAATCATTTCATGAACCCCTACTTCTCAATGTTATCACCCTGGGGTTTGGGTTTCCACATACAAATTTATGAGACAGATGCACCCAGAGGAGACTAACATATTTACTATCTCTTACCAATTTATTAGAGAAGCATTAGAATGGATAGATATTTTTAGATTTATTTTATTTATATGATTTTTTTTGCCTGCATGTAGATTTGCACACCAGTGTGCCTGGTGACCACAGGAGTCAGAAGCAGGTGTTGAGTCCCTTGAAAGTGGCATTACAGATGAGAGTAAGGCACCCCATTGATGCTAGGAATTGAATCTGAGGCTTCTGCAAGAGCCACACGTGCCCATTATACTGAGCCATCTCCCCAGGCCCGAGATAATTATTTTAAAACATTATAAATAACTTAAGCATGGAAACAACAGAGCAGATTTCTAACCTTAAAAGATACTGTTTTAGTTTACCAACAGTTTCAGATCTATCTAGTAGAAATTAAACATTTAATTACAACTTTCAGGCTTGGCAAATCTTACCAAGTATTTAAGAAATGTCTAAAAATAAGCAGAAAAGGAAGTACATCTTTAACCAAAATTTTATGAAAGAGAATTGAATACACTTAACCAGATAAAATTAGCACACAAAAAAAACCACATTTATGAAACTTACGGCTTTCAGGACATTTACAAAAATGACACACAGACCCTTGAGATGGGAACCAAATGAGACTGAACCAATGCGGAGCAACAGGAATCACGTCAGAGCTGAAGAGATCTTCACTCAGGTGCAGCTGCAGTTCTTGACTCTTAAACCAAAGAAAACAATTTCAGACCAGTCAGACTGAAGCAAGGGTGGTGAGTTTATTGATTTGCAGAAAAGACACAGGCACCTAGCAGGTCAAGTGCAGGTCATAGAGAAGAACACAGCCATGCTTCAGCAGCTGGTGGGGAAGGCATTCAGGTGGTGGGGGAGGTCCATTCTCTAAAGGAGGCAATAGATTAGCTGAGGTGGAGGCAGGAGAGAAAATTGTGTTGTTCTGTCCACATTCTTACTAAGAGAATACTTGTTTCTTGTAAATAAAATGATTACTTATGATAGTTGTAAGTAAGCTTACATATTAAGATAAATTATTGTTATATATGAATACTATGCATAGGGCATATAAACATATGTTTTCACTCTGAGTGTGGTTCACTAGCCATCCTAATAGCCTTGTTTGTGATATTTTTAGGAGTGGATTGTAGTTTTCATGTATCACAAACTCTAGTCAGCCATGTTGAAATTCTTGACATTCATGAAGTCTGGTCTAGGTATGTAAGAGTAAATAAAGATCTCTTACCTTTCGCCATGCCCTCTTCTTCTTTCTCTCTCCTTCTATGGGAAGAGTAGAGTGTCTTTAAACTCACTAGAGGCTTTCTGCCTCAACTCAGGAAAGCATGAGCTCAGGAGTTAGGGTGCCAAATGCTCATGGTTACACAAAACTTCCACTGACTCAATGTCCTCCAGGTTCTTGCCTCTTGAACTCAAAGACTGAAATTGACAGATAGCCAAAAGATGAGCTTAGAGTTTTGTTGTAGATTCACAGGTGAGAGCTAAAGAGAAGGAAGGCAGAGCTCCTATATAGCAGAAATGGGTCCCCCAAATGAGATACCACTGAATGGCTTGTCTAGGAGATTTTTTTTTTAAATGTTTTAATGATTTATTTATTTAGTATACAATGTTCTGTCTGCAGGTTTGCTTCCAGGCCAGAGGAGGGCACCAGATTCATTATGGATGGTTGGGAGCCACCATGTGGTTGCTGGGAATTGAACTCAGGACCTCTGGAAGAACAGCCGGTGCTCTTAACCACTGAGCCATCTCTCCAGCTGTCTAGGAGATTTTTATAGTAGGAACTCAGGTGACACTGCTCGCTCCAGTTAGCCTAATCAGAAGGAATCCAGGTGCTTCCTTTAAGTTTTTTGTCCCATCCTCATGTATAAGTTCTAGGCAGGTGTATTCATTTAGGGGTAGAGAAAAAAATGAGAATTCAGGCCTCCCTTCTGGTATCCCCGGCCTCTGGTCTGAAATGAACCAGACACATTTTTTTTGGCTTAAACATTTCTTTGGTTTCCTCCTAGAACAGATCTTCTATCTGAGAAGGAAGCGCATTAAGATGCAGGATGTTTACTGTCTATGAAACAACAGGATGTTCTAAGCTTATTAAGAACAGGAAGCAAACAACTCCCTGACTTCAGGAAGTCCCCAATGCTGGGCATATTCACTAGGTTCCTCCCTCCCCAAGCAGGTATAAGCAGTAAAGACTGTTAAGAGACACTTTGGGAGGATCTGACTTGCTTACAAGAGGTTTACACCACTTGAGCAGCCTGAAAAACATGCTCTCTAGCCTGCCAACTTCCTGCAAGTTGTGCAATGACTTTCATGCACATTACCTATTATAGGATGGGCTTTGGGTGAGAAGCTGTCTTTGAGTCATTTCTTCTCCTATAAGTAACCTTCACACATATTCCTGTAAACTCCATGTCTCCAGTAAAATCCATTAGTGCAAGTTAGACTTTAGTGTATCCATACGTTTTCTGTTGTTGGTTCCCTGTTTGGGGTGAGTAAACTTTTTTTTTAAGTCTCTCAAAGAATAGTTTCATGCAACACCAGATTCTCTTTGTGCCATCAGAAAACAGAAAGGCAATCGGTGCTTTTTCCATTGCAAGCTCCTCCTCTTTGGGAGAAAAGCACTCCCTAAAGGAAATTTTCCCAGCCAGAGGGAGACAAGCACATGCCTTGTCTGAACCTCTTAGTCTTCCTTGGTAAATGAAAAGATAAAACAGAAAAAAAAAAAACAAACCTTATGAAGTCACCCTCCAAAGGAACACTGGAAGACTAAGATTAAAGCTAATTAAGGCTAGAAGACCTCCTTATTCCAGATTTTTAAGTTTTTTTATTTTAATGAACAATTTGTCAATTATTTGGGTTTTTAGAATATGTATTTTTATTTATGTGTATGTGTTCAAGTGCCTGTGTATATGAATGTGTGGATATGTGGGCATGTCCCCAGAGCCCAGAAGAGGGTGTTGGATCCTCTGGAGCTGGAGCTACAGACAGCTGGTAGTTGCCTGGTGTGGATAGAAACAAAACTCTGGTCCTCTGCAAAACTTGTAAGTATTCATAACTTGCTGGTCCATCTCTCTAACCCCTCAATTCCCACTTTTTAACACAACATCAGCAAAGATTCAGAATCCCAATGGAAAGAACAACAGAATGTAATAACAAGCTTTTGGGCTGAGGGATGGCTCAGTTGGCAGAGTGTTTATTGTCTAAGCATGAGGTCCCAAGTTTGTTTTTAAAGGGTTGGAAGTGGTGGCACACACCTGCAAACACAGTGCTGGAGATGTAGAGGATGAAGGTCTCTTGGGCTCACTGGGAATTGCACCTAGCCTAATTGATGAGTTACGGGTAAAGGTGAGAGACTCTGTCTCAAAAACAATGTTGATGGCAGTGAGTGGAATAACACCTGAAGTGCTTTGGGCTTCACCAATTGCCTCTGCTGCTTCTCAAAGTGTCAATCCTCAACTTCTCTCCATGACCCCATCATGCTTTCAAAACCAGCACCACCAGAGAGACTTTTACATATAACAGAGTTTAGCTAAGCATGAAATGCCGCTTTAGCAACCTCCAGCCCACAGTTTCTATGTGCTGACCCTTAGGAAATATTCCCAGATTTATAACCCTCGGTGATGTTGGTCTCTTCTTAATCATTTCTAATTTCTCAACCTCAGATAGCCATCATCAATTGTCCCAGCAAAGCAAAAATTTCACCTCAGTGGTACTGGTTTCTTGTTAATCACAGCTGACTCTTTGGCCCAGCTGACCAAACATCACCAATTCTTAACACAATATGTCACACAAATGATTGGGAGAGACTTTGCTTTTTTTCTGAAACTTCACAAGCCAGGCCTCCATTGTGTGCACTGCTCTCAGCATTATCCTCCAAGTTCCCAAACAACTCTTCAAGATCTCAACACTCATTGGCTTTTCTAGCCCACACACGGTCAGATCTGTCACACCAATACCACATGGCCCGTCACCATTTCTTTCTTAGTTAGGGTTTCTATTGCCATAATAAAACTTCGTCACTAAAAACAACTTGTAATGAGAAGGGTTTATTTCATCTTACAGTTCCACATCACAGTCTCTCACTGAGAGAAGTTAGGACAAAATCTCAAATGAGATACGAACTTGGAGGCAGGAACTGATGCAAAGACCATGGAGGAATGCTACTTACTGGCTGGCTACCCATGGATTGCTTGGTCTGCATACTTATAACACCCATGACCAAAAATCCTGTGGGTGGCAGCACTCACAGGAAGCTGGACCCTTCTACATCAATCAAGAAAATGAACCACAGACCCATCTGGTGAGGGCATTTTCTTAGTTGAGGCTCCCTCTTCCCATATGACTCTATCTTGTGTCAAGTTGACATAAAACCAGACACCACAAGTATGTTGCAGATTTGAAATTATAAGACATAAAATCTAAGCTTCTAAGGTTAATATGTTAAAATGCTAATGTCAGATTGTCAAAGTGAAGGCAGGAAGCTCAGAAATTCAAGATCAACTTAGACTATATAGAGTTTGCCTGGGACACATGAAACTCTATTCAAAGTGTGTGTGTGTGTGTGTGTGTGTTTGTTGGGGGAGAGGATATCTGAAATAAAAACACTGTAACATACAGGAAATTGGTAAAAGAAAGCACCAATGTGTACATAGGTCAATAGAATAACTATGGGAGGCACAGAGGTTCTTGTGCTCATAGATAAGCGCTGGAGAAACCAGGAATGTTAAACACACAGGGTTGTATCTTCAAAGGGAGAGAGAGATGTACAACCTATTTTCCACCCAGAAGCTTGGTAGCAGACATGGTTAATAGCCTGGTGACCTTGTGCTATCTGTGTAGCCAAGAACGCACTGGATCTTCCCCTTATCATGAGCTTGTTTTTTTTTTTTTCAACCAATCATCTATAGAAACTATCTTCATGGATGGTGTCACATGTAGTCAATCTATAGAAGTTATCTTTATGGAGAATGTCACATGTACTTTACAGAGAGTTTTGATGAAGTTATATCTTAAACTTTTTTTGTGCACATGGGATTGAGTTATTTATCAATATGAAAATTTTCACCAAATTGGGATGTGCTTTAATATGTCTAAAGTAAACTACTCAGAGTCAGACTCTTGAAGTTTGAACCCAAACCAGCTACTGAGTTGTACTGAATCAAACTGCCTCTTTGCCACCCCAGATCACTGCTCCGTTTGTTGTGGTGTTCACAGAGGCCACAACAATTAGCCAAAATGCAAAATGAAATAAAAATAAGAATATATGAAAAGGTTTTTAGAAATGTACAAGACCTGTGGCACAATGTCAAAACATTTAAGATGCATAACTAGAACAACTAAGAGATAAAAAAAGAGAAGAAAACAGGAAAAAAAAAGTACTTGAACTAATAATGTTAAAGAATGTCCCCAAATCGGTGATTGACTGTAAATGTATTTTTCTGAAAATATCTTTCATCTTACAGGTGAAATAGCTCTCCCTCAAGACCCAGCCATACAACTTCTGGGAATACATCCAAATGATTCCTCACCAAACCATAAGGACATCTCCTCATCTATATTTATAGCAGCCTTATTTGTAATAGCTAGAAACTACAAACAACCCAGTTGTCCCTCAATCAATGAATGGATAAAAAAATCTGTGTTACATTTACACAATGGAATACTACTCAGCTATCAGAAACAAGGAAATCATGGAATTTGCAACCAAACAAATGGAACTAGAAAAGCTCTTCCTGAGTGAGATAACCCAGACTCAGAAAGATGCACATGGCATCTATTCACTTATAATTGGATTTTAGCCACATGTACAGGATAACTATCCTACAACCAATGGAACAAAAGGAACAGGAACATAGACTTTGTTACCTGTTAATGGGATACTTTGCTCTAGTGGTACTACCATGTAGGCCCCAGTGCAAGAGGAAACTCTTAGCCCTCATATGACTGCTGAACTGGGGTAGGGGACTGATATGTAGGGACACTCCACTCCAAAGGAGTGGGATGGAAGTGATAGGGGGTAGAGGGTGGGAGGGCAGGTCTGGGAGGGGTGGAAAGAGGGCACTGTGATGAAGATGTAACTTGAAATAATAAATAAACATTAAAAAAAAGAAGAGAGGATTCAAGATGGCGCCAATCATAGAGCAGTGCATCTGAGTAGTAGGTGAATGAGATTAGTCACTGTGGAGTGAATGTGAGGTCCCCTAGCCAACTGTGAAACATAGACTGTGTCTGAATTCCCATGGCAAACATTGAGACTGGTCACTAGGTAAAACAGCTCACGCACTTCCCGGGATCACACCTCTGAGATGAGCCAGCTTGGTCACCTGTCTGGAGAGGAGCACTGGCTAGAGCAGACCTAGCTCAGGAGCGGATCCAGCCCACGGCTCCAGCTACAGATCAGTGGTCACACCTGTCTGTCTGATATCCAGCCTGCATACGGACCTGTACACCCAAGAGGGTAAAACAGCTGCACTACAAGAGCAAAGGTAAGTGAGATTTTTTTTTTCCAGAGTTCCCAACATGGCAGCACAGTGTGCACTGTAACTGAGAGGCAAAGACCTAACCCAGTCATAGCAAAGCAATTAGGAGCCAAGACTGACTGCAAACAGAGCCCGCAACAGTGTGTTCTCCACAAATACTGGGGCGGGTCACTCACCCTAGCACCCAAGCATCTAAGGCAGTCAGCAACACACACACTGAGGCCAGAACCTGTCTTGGGTGGAGCTCCCTGCCTGCATGGTCAGCCTAGCTGCGGAACCAGAACGAATATGTCAGTGAGGGGAGAACACAGGCCCAATCACAGCTTTATCGGCCTTTCTGAGGAGACCTGCCAGCTCTCAGGTCCTCAGAGGATAGCCCCCTCCCCACTCCAATCCCCTGTATATTGGTCCAATTGGGTCACAACCAGTTGAGGACAGCAGCAGTCACTCTCCTCTCCAGAGAGTCAGTCTATTACAGAAACCTGCCCACCATCTGGAGATAGACACCAGGATCTCAGGATCAGCCAACCCCCAGGGCAGGGGGTTTCCTGAAGCACCAAGGCCAACTGACAAAAGAAACAAACAGACAACACCAGGGTCAATCAGATGACAAAAGGCCAGTGCAATAACATAGTAAAAAAAAAAAACAAAAAAACCAAAAAACAAAAAAAAAAAACCCAAAACAATAGGATGTCTCCAGATCCTAGCAATAATGCTACAGACAACTCTGGATATCCTAACATGATTGAAACAAAGGAAAATGATCTTAATCCTACACTTATATTAATAATAGACGGCCTAAGGGAGGAAATCAAATATCTCAGAGAGCAACAACAAAGTACTGCAAAGGAGGTGATGGAAATGAATAAAGCGCTTAAAGGAATGGAAGACCTGAAAAGGGAAGTTGACGCAATGAAGAAACTCCAATCTGAGACATCCATAGAACTGGAAAACCTTAAGAAAAGAATAGGAACTACAGACACTAACATCACCAACAGAATACAAGAGATGGAATTTCAGGCTCAGAGGATACATCTGAAGAAATGGATACATCTGTCAAAGACAATGTCAAATCTAAAAAAGTCCTGACGCAAAACCTTCAGGAAATCAAGGACACAATGAAAAGACAAAATCTGAGGATAATAGGAATAGAAGAAAGAGAAGAGTCCCACCTCCATGGACCAGAAAATATCTTCAACAAAATCATTGAAGAGAATTTCCCAAATCTAAAAAAAGAGATGCCTATAACTGTACAAGAAGCTTACAGAACTCCAAATAGATTAGACCAGAAAAGAAAATCTTCCCGCCACATAAAAATCAAAACACTAAATGTACAGAACAAAGAAAGAATATTAAAAGCTGCTAGGGAAAAGGGTCAAGTAACATATAATGGCAAACCTATCAGAATCACACCTGACTTTTCTTCAGAGACTCTAAAAGCCAGAAGGGCCTGGACAGATGTCTTGCAGACCCTAAAAAACCACAAATGCCAGGCCAGACTACTATTCCCTGCACAATTGTCAATCAACATAGATGGAGAAAACAAGATATTCCATGACAAAACTAAATTCAAACAATATCTATACACAATTCCAGATCTACAGAAGATGTTGGAAGGAAAACTCCAACCCAAAGATATTAACTACACACAAGAAAGCACAGGAAGCAAATAGTATGCCTACAGCAAAACCAAAAGAAAAAAAGCTCACTCACACGCTAATTCCACCAACATCAGGATGGCAGGAAGTAACAATCACTGGTCATTTATATCTCTCAACATTAATGGACTCAACTCCCCAATAAAAAGACACAGGCTAGCAGAATGGATGCGAAAACAGAATCCCACATTCTGATGCTTACAAGAAACACACCTCAGCAAAAAAGATAGGCATTATTTCCAAGTAAAGGGCTGGAAAAAGATGTACCAAGCAAATGGACCCAAGAAAAAAGTTGGAGTTGCAATTCTAGTATGCAACAAATCGGACTTTCAACCAACATTAATCAAAAGAGATGGGGAAGGACACTACATACTCATCAAAGGAAAAATCCACCAAGATGAAATCTCAATACTAAACATCTATGCCCCAAATTTAAGACCACCCACATTCATTAAAGAAACACTACTGAAGCTCAAATCCCACATTGAACCTCACACATTAATAGTGGGAGACTTGAACACACCACTCTCACCACTGGGCATATCAACAATGCAGAAACCAAAGAGAGAAATAATAAACCTCACAGATGTCATGAATCAAATGGACATAATTGATATCTACAGAACATTTCACCCCAAAACAAAAGAATACACTTTCTTCTCAGCACCTCATGGAACCTTCTCCAAAATCGACCATATAGTTGGTCAAAAAGCAAGCCTCAACAGATACAGGAAAATTAAAATTACCCCTTGTAACTTAGTAGACCATCATGGAATAAAGCTAGACTTCAACAATAACAAAAAAACAGAGAGCCTGCAAAAACATGGAAACTGAACAACAATTTCCTCATTGACCTCTGGGTCAGGGAAGAAACAAAAAAGAAATTAAAGTCTTCTTAGAACTCAATGAAAATGAAGGCACAACATACCCAAATTTATGGGACACATTGAAAGCAGTGCTAAGAGGAAAGTTTATAGCACTAAGTGCCTTCAAAAAGAAACTGGAGGGAAGGAAGATGGCGGCGACCTACACTGATGCATTTTGAATGCAGGGGAAAAAAGAGCCATAAAAAACAGAATTATTGGGCACTGTGCAAAAACTGGAGGGGCTAGACCCCCCCCCCGGGAACACTCACAGCTCCCAAGGGACTGTTAAAAGTCCCAGGGTAAGGCTTTCTCTCCCCATCTCTCACAGACACGGAAGCCACTAAACCCGGGATTCGGGAACTCCCATTTGGAGAGGCGCCTGGTAAGATTGATTCCAACACACAGCAGGCAGGATCAGAGGACACTTGGCGTTAGTTCACTAGCCTATTGGACTCCCCACGCCTCAGGTAGAACTTATACCCACTTAAAAAAATTTTGCGAGACAGTGGAAGTTTTAGCAAGGAACAAACAGGGGGCTCAGCGGGTGGTCCGCAGCCGCTCGTGTAGCAGAGGGCGGGAGGTTCAGACAGAGCCCAGAAACCAAGAACACAAAGGCGGGCGGGAGGGGCCGAATCCCGCGCACTCACCCCAGCGCAGCTGGGAAGGGAGCCCGGCTGGCAGGGCCAAATCCCCGCGAACCCACGGCAGGACAACTGGGGAGAGAGACAGGCGTGGCCTGGGCCAGGGATCCGCGCACCCACAGCTGAGCTGCTGGGGCGAGAGGTCCACAAAGGTGGCCGGGAGATCCGGGGCACTGTGCACCCACGGCCGAGCAGCTAGGGAGGGAGAGCCGCGGCTATGCAGACAGGGAGGGAATCAGACTCAGAGGCCAGGCCTGTGGCGAGAAGCCTAGTGAGAAACCAGAAGTCAGGGGACCATAGCTGTATTCTGGAAAATCCAGACATATTAGGTGTGGAGCCAGACCCTGTCAGCCTCCGTGACGACAAACAAAGCCCACAGAATCTGTGCCTGGGCAAACAGGTCAATACCATCAGAACCATTACAGGCTGATAACTCAGAGTGCAACATAAAGAAGTCTGAATTGGGAGCAGTGAAACAATCCTGGTCCATTACTCACAACCTGGGATTAGGCTACACCAGCTCACAGTGCCTCAGACGATTAAAACCACAGTGACCCTGAAATCCCCCTGTAAGCAACGACAGATAGCCAAGTAACTCGTCCCCTGCACCAAATCATCCACTGTGGATCCAAGCACAGAAAACGACAAGAACAGACAGCTAAACACACCCAATGGCCAAAGGTTAAAAAAAAAATATATAGAAATCAAGGAAATATGACGCCAACAAAGCAGAATTATCCTAGCTCATCCAATTCGGATGACCTCACACCAACAGAATCACATGAAAACGTTTACAATTCTGCATTATGGAAAGTGATAGAGTCCCTGCAAGAAGAACTTAAATCTATGAAGGAATTCAAAGAAGCCACAATTCTACAACTCAAAACAAGGAACAACACCATTAAAGAGCTCCAAGCCAAGGTGACAGAGCTTGAACAGGAAAAGGACAAGGCTATGAAAGATTTTCATACAAAAACAAGCAATCTGGAGAAGGAAATGTACAAAACGAACAAAACCATACAAGACATGAAAATAGAAATAGAAACAATAAAGAAAACACAGTCAGAGTTAAAAGAGGAAGTGGAGAACCAAGGGAAGAGAACAGGAACTACGGATGTGAGTATCAACAATAGGATGCAAGAGATGGAAGACAGGATCTCAGGCATGGAAGATTCAGTGGAAGAAATCAGTACAACATCCAAAGAAAATGAGAAGGCTAAAAAATCTCTCATCCACAAAATCCAAGAAATCAAGGACTCAATGAAAAGACGGAACCTAAGAATTATAGGTATAGAGGAAAGAGAGGACTCCCGACTCCAAGGTCCAGGAAATATCTTCAACAAAATCATAGAGGAAAACTTCTCAAACCTGAAAAAAGAGATGCCAATAAAAATCCAAGAGGCTTACAGAACACCAAACAGATTAGACCAGAAAAGAAACTCCTCTCGCCACATAATAATTGAAACTCCAAATGTACAGAACAAAGAAAGAATATTAAAAGCTGTAAGAGAAAAAGGTCAAGTCACATACAATGGCAGACCCATCAGAATTACACCTGACTTCTCCTCAGAAACTTTAAAAGTTAGAAGAGCCTGGTCAGATATACTACAAGTCCTGAGAGATCATAGGTGCCCAGCCAGACTACTTTATCCAGCAAAACTCTCTATCAACATAGATGGAGAAAACAAGATATTCCATGACAAAATCAAATTTAAACAATGAAATTAGACCTATACCTATCACCTTGTACAAAAATTAATTCCAAGTGGATCAAAGACCTTAACATAAGGCTGGCCACACTAAAGATACTAGAAGAAAAAGTAGGAGAAACCATCGAACTTATTGGCACAGGTGACAACTTCCTGAACAGAACACCAACAGCTCAGGACCTGAGATCAACAATCAATAAATGGGACCTCATGAAACTGAAAATCTTCTGTAAGGCAAAGGACACTGTCATTCGAACAAAACGGCAACCAACAGACTGGGAGAAAATCTTCACCAACCCCACATCTGATAGAGGGCTATTATCTAAAATCTACAAAGAACTCAAGAAACTAAAAGCCAAGAAACCAAATAATACAATCAAAAAATGGGAGATGGAGCTAAATAGAGAATTCACAAAGGAGGAATCCCTAAGGGCTGAGAGACACCTGAAGAAATGCTCAACATCCTTAGTCATCAGAGAAATGCAACTCAAGACGACCCTGAGATTCCACCTAACACCTGTTATAATGGCTAAGATAAAGAGCTCAAATGATAGCAACTGCTGGCGAGGGTGTGGAGAAAGGGGAACCCTACTCCATTGCTGGTGGGAGTGCAGGCTTGTGCAAACACTATGGAGGTCTGTCTGGAGATATCTTAGAAATCTAGGAATAACTTTGCCTCAGGACCCAGCCATACCACTTCTGGGTATACACCCAAAGGACCTCTCACGGAGACATAGGGAAGTCTCCTCATCTATGTTCATAGCAGCCTTATTTGTAATAGCTAGAAATTGGAAACAACCCAGATGTCCCTCAACTGAAGAATGGATTAAAAAATTGTGGTACATCTATACAATGGAATATTACTCAGCTATAAGAAACAATGAAATCATGCAATTTGCAACCAAATGGATGGATCTAGAGGAGCTCATCCTGAGTGAGCTAACCCAGTCTCAGAAGGATGCACATGGCATCTATTCACCTATAGTAGGATTTTATCTATATCGTACAGGATATCTGTACTACAACCAACACACCAAAAGGAACATGGACATAAATTTTTTTTTATTTATTTTTTCTTTTTCCTTCTTTTTTTCTTTTTTCTTTTTCCTTTTCCCTTCTCTTTTTCCTCTCTTTTTTTGTGGATATTCTTTGTTTTTGTGGGTTTGTGTGTTTCTTGGTCTTTTTTTTAGTATTCCCCCTGTAGCAAGGAGACACCTTTCACTGGCAGTACTGCCTCGTAGGCCTCCGGAGAATGAAGAGGCTCTTGGCCCTCATATGACTCCTGATCTGTGGTGAGAGACTTTTAGGCAGGGACACTCCACCCCAGAGGAACAAGACGGAAGGGTCAGGGGGTAGAGCATGGGAGGGTGGGGCTGGGAAGCGGGAAAAGAGGACAATATGATAAGGATGTAACCTGAAGCAACAAACAAATAAATTTATTAACTAAAAAAAAAAAAAAAAAAAAAAAAAGGCAGATGGCAGGGCTGAAACACTGTGAATGGAATAGAGGATACAGCCATTCGGCCTGGTTTTGCAGACCTCCAGATGTCGAGAAGACGTGGAACTAAGGTAAAATACAAGAGAATTGTGGTATTGGCCCATGCCTTTGACTTCAGCGGAGACGGGGGGAGCACCGTAGAGTTGGTGGTCTTATGTATTCTGGAGTCATACGGAGCGGGGTGGTGAGGGTGCATACTCTTGGTCCCACCATTCAAGAAGAGTACACCCTTGGTCCCAGCTCCCAGCACACTGCAGACAGAAACGGGCAGATCCCGGAGCTCAGGGTCAGCCTGATGCTGGGCAAACTCTAAATAGCGAAAGACTTCGATCCAGATGTGGTGGAACACATCTTTGATCCCTTCAGATGGAAAACACAGGTCTCTGATCCTAATAATTAGAGTTCAGAGACACACACATGGGATTTGGAGGGACCTAGGTTTGGAGATTACTTACAAAAGGCCTTCTCGATGCAGGCAGATTGTCCTTTGGGATCTCAAAATATATACACCAGAGCTGGTTTAGCTCCAAGGTGACAGAATGATTTCTTCTTTAACCTGGATTGAAAGATAATGCTTTGTATGTTGTCAGAAGGCCAAATTTGCTTCAGGAGAAGTACTACCCCCCCGCAAAAAAAAAAAAAAAAAAAAAGAGGGCAATTGTCCCAGGGTTGGGATTGGGGCAGGGCTCTGTTTTTATCTTTCCAGGAGAATCGAAGCGTCCATTAGGGGAGCCCAGGGATGGCTGGACAGCGGAAAGCTAGGCAGAGAGCAGAATCAGGCACCAAGAAGGACAAGTGACCCAGTTGATTCTGCCTGGCAGACTTCCTCAATAGCTGTCTCCATCGGGGGCCTGCAACCACCACAGCAATCCAATGTCAGTGGGACCATTCAGCTCTACACAATGCCCCGGCAGGAACCTCAGTGAAGCCTGCAAGATCAGCTTCTCCCTACAAACCCCTTAGGTCATCTAAACAGCTGAGAACAGAAGGACTGAACATAAAAGGAGTGTACTAAGATTTTTAACCATTTTTTCCATTTGATTTCAGGCCCCAAACAGGTCTACTACGACCCAAATCAGCAGGAAGTCACTTTAAGAGACCGACGTCCCATGCCCAGAGGGTGGGGAAGGTGTTTCTCCGCCCTTCTTTTTGGTTATTTGAAGGATAACTGAAAACTCCGATATATGGGGAAAAGATTACAAGCTGATAAATGGTCCTGTTTAATGGGTTTTGGAGGTTAGCCCCAGGGACTTCCTACTTTTCCTTTTCTGTATCTTTCTTCCTCTCCTATGTAGGAGTGCATAGGCTTGAGAAAAATGAGATATAGACATAGCACAGGAAGGTCCAAGAAGAATGGGCAGATTATTGAATATGCCCTTATACCTTTGTATATTGATACAAAATTAGTAGTTTATTTGGTTAAAGTGGTATTGACCATTGTTTAATGTGCAAAAATAAAATTGTATTGGATTACATCGGTATTGATCTTTGTATATTGATACAAAATTAAGATTATAGTTGGCTACAATGGTATTGACCCTTGTATATGGACGTAATATTAAGATTGTATTGGGCTACATAGGCATTGATCTTTGTATATTGATACATAATTAAGAATATATTTAACCACAATTGAATAGATATTTGTATATTGATACAAAATTAAAGGTAACGCTTCCTAATGGTATCATACCCAGAGATACTTAAAAATAAAATGTGAAGCTCTGGCCTCTTGATACCAACCATCTAAAACGGTCTAGGATAGTTAAGTAAAACAAACTCCTAGTCATGCAAACATGTCACTTTGTTAGCTACTATGACAGTCTATCACAGATATTCTCTAAACTATCCAGTAATCAAGTTGCTAAGAGACAAGCAACATTTGCTTATCTAAATACAAGAGATGGATAGGGCATCTTCAAAAACCCCAAGAAATCTGCAGAATATGGCATTCAAAGATGCTATCCTAAATCAAGATTTTCTTTTTTTTGATATCGAGACATATCAGCGCCTGACAGCACCCCCTATTCTACTCCAAGTAGAAGATAAGCATCGAAGAACCCCCACTGTAAGATGGTTGAATTAGTGGCAAGCCTATCTCTTGGCATGAAAAAACCCCTTGCACCAACTGCAGACAGACTGCTGTCCAAAAAGGACAAAACTTGGTAGCAGGGAAGTCGACAGCCTAACTCTGCCAAGACAGGGTAGGTAAGTCCTTCATAATCCCTGCTCTACAACAAATGTCTGTCAGAGAAACAGGACCCAAAGACTGAAGACTGATGCAGGAATGTATGGAGAGAAAATGGGAACTGTCCAGGCAGTCATTGGTATGTCCTTTCTTAGTTTTGGAAGCTGCAGGCCCTGCACTTCCTATATAAGCAAATATATTTATCCCTCTCAGGTCTCAGGTGGTTGAAGAATAGACAGCTAGAGTCTCATAGCTAAATTTTGAGTTGTTTAGGAATCAAGAGGGTGTTATAGATCTAAGAAGATACTCTTAAAAGTGTGTTGCAAGTTAGTATGAATGTTGAGTCAGATATAGACCTTTAAACACATGGAGATGGTTAGATAGTAGAATGTTAAAGTCAGGGGCCAAATATGTATAAACTGGACATTGGGAAGGTATACTGGGCCATTTAACTCTCATAAATGTGGCATATTTATATCTGTTGTTTTGTATAATACTTACTGTTATAAGAGAAGGAACCATCTGTTGGACTGAAAGGGGAAACTTCTGGGGGGAAGAGGGTGGAAGGGCGGGATAGGAAGGGGGAATAGGGAGGGGTTTGTGACTGAGATGTAACTTGAAGAAAAAAAAATAAAGTATTTATAAAAAAAAAATGAAACTGGAGAGTTCCCATAACAGCCACCAAAAGCACACCTGAAAGAGCTAGAACAAAAAGAAGCAAACACTCCCAAGAGGAGCAGATGTGAGGAAATGATCAAACTCAGGGCTGAAATCAACAACTTAGAAACAAAAAGAACAATACAAAGAATTGACAAAACCAAGAGTTGGTTCTTTGAGAAAATAGACAAGCCCTTAGCTAAACCAATTAAAGGCAATGGGAAAATCCCCAAATCAAAAAAATCAGAAATGAAAAGGGGGAAATAACAACAGACATTGAGGAAATCCAAAGAATCGTTAGGTCCTACCTCAAAAACTTGTACTCCACAAAATTGGAAAACCTAAATGAAATGGACAATTTTCTTGATAGATTCCACCTACCAAGGTTAAACCAAGAACAGGTAAACAAATCAAACAGTCCTATAACCCTTAAGGAAATAGAAGAAGTCATTAGAAGTCTTCCAACCAAAAAAAAAACCCAGGCCCACATGGTTTCAGCACAGAATTCTACCAGACATTCAAAGAAGAGCTAACACCAATATTCTTCAAACTCTTCCACAACATTGAAACAGAAGAAACACCACCAAACACATTCTATGAGTCCACAGTCACACTGATACCTAAACCTCACAAAGACCCAACTGAGAAAGAAAATTTCAGACCAATTTCCCTTATGAACATGGATGCAAAGATACTTAATAAAATACTTGCAAACTGGATCCAAGATCACATCAAAAGTATCACACACCATGATCAAGTAGGCTTTATCACAAGGATGCAGGGGTGGTTCAACATTAGAAAATCCATCAATGTAATCCACCACATAAACAAACTGAAAGAGAAGAACCACATGATCATCCCATTGGACACTGAAAAAGCTTTTGACAAAATACAACACCCCTTCATATTAAAAGTCTTAGAGAGATCAGGCATATAAGGACCATACTTAAACATAATAAAGGCAATTTACAACAAGCCAACAGCCAACATCAAACTAAATGGAGAGAAATTTAAAGCATTTCCTCTAAAATCAGGGACAAGGCAAGGCTGCCCACTCTCTCCATATCTCTTCAACATAGTACTTGAAGTTTTAGCTAGAGCAATAAGACAATTAAAGGAAATCAAGGGGATACAACTTGGAAAGGAAGAAGTCAAAGTATCCCGATTTGCAGATGATATGATAGTATACATGAGTGACCCCAAAAATTCTACCAGAGAACTCCTACAGCTGATAAACTCCTTCAGCAAGGTGGCTGGATACAAAATCAATTCAAAAAAAATCAGTAGCCCTTCTTTACACAAAAGACAAATGGGCTGAGAAAGAAATAAGGGTATCAACACCCTTCACAATAGCCACAAATAATATAAAATACCTGGGGGTAACTCTAACCAAACAAGTGAAAGACCTGTATGATAAGAACTTCAAGTCCTTGAAGAAATAAATTGAAGAAGATATCAGGAGCTGGAAAGATCTCCCTTGCTCATGGATAGGTGAGATCAACATAATAAAAATGACCATCTTACCAAAGGCAATATAGAGATTCAATGCAATTCCTCAGTCCTACAAAACACCAACTCAATTTTTTACAGATCTGGAAAAAACAATTCTCAACTTCATATAGAATAACAAAAGACCCAGAATAGCTAAATCAATCATGTACAATAACAGAACATCTGGAGGTATCACCATCCCGGATTTCAAGCTGTACTACAGGGCAATAGTAATAAAAACAGCATGGTACTGATATAGAAACAGACCAGTTGACCAATGGAATCAAATCGAAGACCCAGAAATAAACCCACACACCTATGGTCACTTAATTTTTGACAAAGAAGCCAGAACATACAATGGAAAAAGGAAAGCATCTTCAATAAATGGTGCTGGTCTAACTGGATGTCAACATGTAGAAAAATGCAAATAGATCCATACTTATCACCCTGTACAAAACTTTGGTCTAAGTGGGTCAAGGACCTCAACACACTTCCGGACACACTAACATTAATAGAAGAGAAAGTGGGGAAAAGCCTTGAATTCATTTGCTCTGGTAGCAACTTCCTGAATAGAACACCATTTGCTCGGGCACTAAAAAAAAAATCAATAAATGGGACCTTATAAAATTGAAAAGATTCTGTAAGGCAAAGGGCACTGTCCTTAGAACAAAACGGCAGCCTACAGACTGGGAAAGGATCTTTACCAACCCAACATCTGACAGAGGGTTAATATCCAAAATGTATAAAGAACTAAAGAAATTAAACACCAAGAAATCAAATAACCCCATCAATAAATGGGATATAGAGCTAAACCAAGAATTCACAGAAGAGGAATCTCTAAAGCCTGAGAGGCATTTGAAGAAATGTTCAACATCTTTGGTCATCAGGAAAATGCAACTCAAAACAACTCTGAGATTCCATCTCACACCTATCAGAATGGCTAAGATCCAAAACTCAAATGATACCACATGCTGGCGAGGATGTGAAGAAAAAGGAACACTCCCCCATTGCTATTGGGACTGCAAACTTGTGCAACCACTTGGAAATCAATCTGGAGATATCTTAGAAAATTGGGAATAATTGTACCTCAAGACCCAGCCATATCCCTCTTGGGCAAATATCCAAAAGATTCGAAACCAATCCACAAGGACATTGCCCCTACAGTGTTCATAGTAGCTTTATTTGTAATAGCCAGAAACTGGAAGCAACCCAGATGTCCTTCAACTGAAGAATGGATAAAAAAAACTGTGGTACATTTACACAATGGAATACTACACAGCTATCAGAAATGAGGAAATCATGCAATTCGAAACCAAATGGATGGAGCTAGAAAAGCTCATCTTAAGCGAGCTGACCCAGTCCCAGAAAGATACACATGGTATGTATTCCCTTATAAATGGATATTAACCATACATCACAGGATAACTATCCTACAACCCACACACCCAAATAGATAGGAACCTAGCATATCTATCCTAGGAAAAATTCTATCCACCAGTGAGTCATGGAATCTGAGGCAGGTTAGTGGAACACCATACCCTAGATGGTGTGCCTTATCAAACCCCAGTACAAGTGGAAACTCTTGGCTCTCATATTACTGAAGATCTGAGGGAGTATGATATGTGAGGGCCCACCTCATCTCAGGAGAAGGAGAGTACCAAGTAGAGGAGAAGGGGGAGGGAGGGAGGGAGGAAAGGAGGGAGAGAGGGAGGGAGAGAAGGAGAGAGGGAAAGAGAGAGAAGGGGGGGCCAAGAGGGGAGGAGGGAGGAAACTATATTCTAGAAGTAACTTGGGAAACAAAATAATACCTTTTTAAGAAAAGAGTTAATAAGCTTAAAAAATATAATAAAAATACAATATAAAATTTTCAAACTATAATTTACCAAAGGTATATTTGCCTTACTGGCATGAAAGGGAAATGGCCTTAATTTCAGATTAGAATGTTAGACTGCAGGTGGCCACATAGATTACACAAGCTTGATAGCATCTTAAAAGTTTTTTGTTGTTGTTTTTAGGTTTTTTTGTAGATGTATAGGATATTTTCATGGTTTGGCATTAAAAAGCAGGTAACAGGTTTAAAATATTGTAAATAAATTAAAAGTTACTGCTGTTCAACCTAGGTTATCTAAACCTCCAAGAGTTGAAAAAACTTGGAGCTAAGGGTTAGCCAATGCCTTTAACTCCAGCAGAGACAGGAGGATCACTATAGAGTTAGTTGTCTTATAAATTCTAGAGTTACAAGGAACAGGTGGTGATGGTGCACACCCTTAATCCCATCATTTGAGAGGGATAAACCCTTAATCCCAACATACTAGAGGCAGAAACCTGCAGATTTTGGAGTTCAAGGCCAGCCTGACACAAAAAAAGCTCTAAATAGAGAAAAACTTCAATCCAAGGGTGGTGGTGCACATCTTTAATCCTATCAGTTGGGAAGCACATGTCTTTGATCCCAATTCTTAGAATGCAGAGACAGGCACATAGGATTTGGAAGGATTTAAGTTTAAAAGATACTTACAAAAGGTGTCCTTTGAAATCTCAAAATATATACACTAAAGGTTTGCTTAGCTCCAAAATACCAAAATAATTTCTTCTTTAATCCGAATTGAAAGATAGCACTTTATATATTCTCAAAAAAACAAATTTGCTTCAGGAAAAATATTACCTGACCCCCCCCCCAAAAAAAAGGTAGTTTCCCAGAATTAAGAATAGGGTAGGGCTCTGTTATTATCTTTCCAGGAGATTTTATGCATCCATCCAAGGAATCCAGGGACAACTGGACAATAGAAACCTCAGAAGAAAAAAGATCATACAGCAAAGAAGACAAGTAGCCCAGACGATCCAGGCTTGCAGACTTCCTCAATAGCTGTTTCCTCAAAAGTCTACAACCACAACTCAAAATCGCTAAGATTGTTCAGCTCCACAGACTGCTTCAGCCAGAACTTCAGTAAACCCCTAAAGTTCAGCTTCTGTCTATGAACTTCTTAGGACATTTAAATAGCTGAGCACAAAAGGACTGAAAATCAAATGATTCTATTAACATTTTTAACCATTTTTCCATTCTTATTTGGGCCGCAAACAGGTTTACTATATGTCCCAAATCAGCGGGAAGTCATTTTAAGAGAGAGACATCCCATCCCCAGAAGGTGGGGAGTGTGTTTTTCCACCCTTTGGTCATTTGATGGATAATAGAAAGTCTTGTGATTTAGGGGAAGAGATTACAAGCTGTTAAATGGTCTTGTTAGATAGGTTTTGGAGGTTAGACCCAGGGACTTCTCTCCTTTTATTTTATGTATCCTTCTTTCTCTCTTATGTAGGAGTGAACAGACTTGAGAAAAAATGGGACATAGACATAATATAGGAAAGATCAAGAAAAAAGGACAGATTATTGAATGTGTATATTGATACAAAATTAATATTATATTTGGCTACATTGGTATTGATCTTTGTATATTGATACAAAATTAAGATTATATTTGGCTACATTGGTATTGATCTTTGTATGTTGATACAAAATTAAGATTATATTTGGCCACAATGGTATTGACCCTTGTATATTGATGCAAAATTAAGATTGTATTGGGCTACATAGGTATTGATCTTTGTACAATGATTCAAAATTAAGATTATATTTGGCCACATTGGTATTGATCTTTGTATATTGAATCAAAATTAAGGGTAATTCTTTTTAAAGGTATTGTACCTAGTAATGCTTAAAAATGAAATGTGAAGTTTCAGCCTTTTGCTACCAACTGGCATAAACAGTTTAGGATAATTAAGAAATGCAAAAAAAATAGTCATTCAAGCTTGTCATTTTGTTAGGTACTGTGACAATCTATCACAGTTATTTTCTAAGCTAATCAGAAATCAAGTTTCTAAGAGACAAGCAACATTTGCTTATCTAAACATAAGAGATAGATAGGGGGTCTTCAAAAACCTTAAGAGATCTGCAGAATATGGCATTCAAAGATGTTTTCTTATCTTAAGATTTTTTTTTATATCAAGACATGTCAGTTCCTGACAGTAAGTACTTCCTATTCTACTCCAAGTAGAAGATGGGCATCAAAGAATCTCCAGTGGGAGATGGTTGAATTAGTGGCAAGCCTATCTCTTGGCAAGAAAAACATCTTGCATCAATGGCAGACAGAATGCTGTCCAAAAAGGACAAAACTTGGGAGCAGGTAAGTCGACAGCCTAGCTCTGCCAAGACAGAGTAGGCAAGTCCTTCATAATTCCTGCTCTACAATCAATGTCTGTCAGAGAAACGGGGCCAAATGGCTGATGGTTGATGCTGTAATGTATGGAGATAAAATGGGAACTGTCCAGGCAGCCACTGTATGTCATTTCTTAGTTTTGGAAGCTGCAGGCCCTGCACTTCCTATATAATCAGATATATTTATCCCTCTCAGGTCTCTGAGGTGGTTGAAGAATAGATAGCTAGAGTCTCATAGTTAAATTTTGTGTTGTTTAGGAATCAAGAGGGTGTTCTGGATCTAAGAAGATGTTTTTAAAATTGTGATACAAGTTAGTATGAAACCTGAGTTAGATAAAGAACTTTAAACTCATGGAGATAGTTAGATAATAGAATGTTAAAGTCAGTTGCCAAATACATATGGACTGGACATTGGGAATGTAGGCTAAGCCATATAACTCTCATAATTGTGGCCTATTTATTTCTGTTGTTTTGTATTGTATTTATTGTTATAAGAGAAAGAACCATTTATTGGACTGAAATGGGGAGCTGTTGGGGGGAAAATATATACCATAAACTTTAAAAAAGGGAAGAGGATGAGGGGTTGAGGGGGAAGAGGGTTGGAGGGTGGGGCTGGAGGGGGGAATGGGGAGGGGATTGTGATTGAGGTGTAACTTGAAGAAATAAAATATAAATTATAAAAAATAAAAAAAGAGAGAACAATGTAAGCAACCACACTGTGCTTTGGATGTTTCTATGTAATCAGCATTTACAACTTAAGCTAAATGCATGCATTTAATGTTAAACTCTGTACTCTTCTATGCCAATGACCCAGAAGAATATATTTGTGTGTAGTGGCAATCATTATATAACTATTTGTTGCTTTCAGTTCCAATCAACCTTACACAAAACAAATATCCCATACACATTGGAAGCAACATGTGGATGTTTGTTGATAACATCAACATGAGGTTTTCTCTGCTCCTCTGGGTCAGTCCTGGTCAGTAAGGTCTTCCCTCCTAAAAGCCTATTAAAGTCTTCTGTAAAAACTATTTCTCACCACTTTCTCATGCTATGTTCTCTCTGCAGTTCAATACATGCAGAGAAAAGCCCTTTGTTAGTGACAGGCAAGAGGACCAGACACAGGCAACACACAACCTATAGGCACAACATACAGACAACATGGACAGGTAACACAAACAGGCACAGCAGACAGGCTAGACAACCTACAGACAGAAAACAGGGAACAGAGAACTCAAATTTGGGTTTTTGACAAACTCTTCCAAGAGTAACTTTCATTTTTTTCATTCCTTAAGGCAACATTCATGCAGTAGACACCATACACATATAATATAAATCATATTGTATATAATCTATATATAATTTTATGTATTTATATTATATATAATACATTTTATATTATATATAAATATATACAATACATTTTATGTTATATATAAATATTTTATATAATATATTTATATTATATATATGTATATATAAGTATATATGTATAATACATGATTTATATTATAAAAGTTATCTATCTTTTTATCATGGTTAGTATTCTCTTTGCACTGATATATATATATATATATATCAGTGCAAGAAAGAAACAAGTAGAATTATGACATATATATGTGTATATATATATATATACACACATGCACACACACACACACACACACACACACACATACACATACAAGACCAAAATAGAAAATCCAATCAAGAGTTTAGCAAGTTATTTTGTGAAATCAAATTGCTGCTTTTCAAGTTAGATGAAAACACAAAAGGGCCACAATAACTGAAAGACTGGGACCGCCTGATTGTAGACTTACCATGAGGATCCAATAATCAGAACAGGGAGGTATTGAGAACATTGACAAATAAATTAATAGGTTATATTAAAGAGCTCAGAAACAGAGCTGAATAATACAATAAATAATCGTGACAGAACAATATAATGCACCAGAAGGAGGAAAGCTTTTCAACAAATGGCACAGGACTAACTGGACATGGACATTTGAGACAAGTAGAATTGATCTAGAAATGGATCTTATACTTCATATGTGGATCTCAATACAAAACTATAAAACTCTTAGAAGTTCACACAGGAGAAAATCTACCTCTGGGTTGATGACTCTTTAAATGTAACACCAAAGGTAAGATCCATGACAAATATTCATATTCTAGATCTCATTTACATTTCTGCTATGCAGAGACATTGTCTAGAGAATAAAATGTCAAGCTACAGCTTGGGACCAAATGTTTGTAAACATAATATTTGATAAAGGACTGTTACCTACATTACACAAAATAACTCAATAATAAGAAAAGAAACCATTTTCATTAAAGACTTTAACAAACATCACAAATTACATACAGATGGCAAATCAGCATGTGAAAAGATGTTTCTGCATTGTGAGTCATCAAGGAAATGCAAATTAAAACAGTAATGGGTTACTACTGCACACATATTAGATACTTCGAATCCCTAACCCTGACAGAACCTGGCAAGGGCATGGAGCAACAAGCAGGCTTATTCATTGCCTATGGGAATGAGAAAAGGTAAAGCAATTTTGTACAACAGCTTAGCAGTTTCCTACAAAGAAACATACTGCTGTTGCATGATCCAACAATATGCGCTCCTTGGCCTTTACCCAAGTGAGCAGAAAATTTACACTGTACATCACCCACTGAAAGGTCTTGGATGCAGGTTCAAGTAGACGCGCTGGGACTGATTGCTTGGGCATAAGGAAATTATTAAAAGAATTACGAATGCCATGGACATACAGACAGGCTTTGGCATGGTAAGTTCAGGCCCCAGCACCAGAGACAGAAAGACAGCAAGGGCTCTGAAGAGAAATATGTTTCCATGCAATAGTAATGGAGATTTAGTCTCATAACACTTCTGAGGAAGCAGGTGGTTCACAGCACGGGCCTGCATTCAGGCTTTCTTATTCTCAGACAGGAGGCAGGGAAGGGGTGGGAATCAGGATGTGTAGACATCAGTACCCACTTCGGTATAAATTCACCTCCCAAGGTGAGAGATCCTGGCAGCTGGAATTCTGTTAGCTAGGATCCTCACAATGTTTTAATAGAGCTCCTGTCAGGATCTGTAAGAGGATGAAAAGCTGCAGGTATTGTAGCCTATCAGCAACTGGATTCCAACACTGCATTCTTACACCCACACTTGGATTTTCATTGTCAATTGGTAGATGATTGTCAGACTTAGAGGCAGATAGAATCCTTCAGTAGGTTAACGGTTGATGTTATTTGACACGTTCTCCCTCTGGATATAACAATGTGCTGTCTTAGACTCTGCCCCAGTGAGGTAGGGAGCTATGACAGACATAGTAGAATAACACAGTGGTAGGCTGGTCTATGGTGATGATAAGGGAGATATTGCCATTCCCAAGGGAGGGTCAGGAGACCATCAGTGGGGCCTCCAGCTATTGTGCACCCTCCCTCAGCTTCAGGGGTGGAAAGTGAATTGAAAACAAGGCCACATGCAGCCACCTCCCTATGGTCACCATAGATGATGGATGGGCTGAGACCTTGGAGGGATCCAACATTTGGGGTTCCCCATGCTTCTGTGAGTAATTCCCCACCCATACTCTGTAAGAAAGATCTTTAAAGTCATTGGTCTCATCAACTTGTACTTCAGTGAAATTGTACCTTGATCTGTTGTGTTGATGCCTCCATGGTGAGTGTTGCAGGAACAGATTATTTTTCTCAGTCCATTTAAAGAAGAAAAAGCCAGAAATGCTAAGTTTTATTGAAAGCAGAAACCAGCACACACTACCTCCACTGGCAGAGGGGGTTCAGGATCCACAACTCAAATTCATTTGGAAAATTCAGAACTTTTATATGTTTGGGATATGACGGATTCCCTTTCTCCCCCAGAATTGGCTAGTTTGGGCTATTTCAGTGAATTAGATCCAAACAAAGAGAGGGAAGCTGGTCAGTTTCTCCCACAAGGCTCCCATCTTTGGCCCTGTGGGAGATTTAAAGTTTGACCAAACCCTGGTAGTAAAGAACCCATTAAGTGTTTGGGGGGGGGGATCAGGAGGTTGGCTATCTTAAACATTTAAATTTAAGTCAAAATTACATTAATCTATTGGAGCCTCTTTTCATGTCTGGGACCTACCAGGGATCTCCCTAGCTCCTGGAAACTTAGTGGGTATCCATTCAGGATGATTAGAGGTTTGTTTGCATCTCCCAGGAAATGTTATCACAACAGTTAAATAATCTGTAGTATATCCAGACAAAGGGGTATTGTTCTTCACTCAAAAGAAGTGTGCTTTCAGGCTTTGAGAAGATGTGGACCAGCTTCAGTGCATGATTAAAAAGGAGAGAAACCAGACTGGAAAGACTTCATGCTCAATTTCTAAGCCACAGGGGGCTTTGCAAAAGGCGAACCATAGAAATGGGGAAAATGACCAGCACTAAATGAGCATTGGAAATTAGAGGATAGATGGGTCCGTAGATGACTCTCATGGCAGTGGAACTACTGTGTGTAAGCATAACTTTTAAACTATGTTTATTAATAACTATAAACACCTACCAATCAACCAACCCTAACACTTTAGAAAGGATACCAAGACATTGCAGGTCTTTAGGAACAACTGATCAGCAGTCTATCTGCAGGAACACCACAATCAGCAATCACTCAGTCGTCACCTGGCTCTGGCATTGCTATGACAGCCTCACTTCCAGTTGGGGTCAGCCTCTTCTGTCCTTCAGCGACTGCTAAACTTACATGGGACAGGGACCACATGCCCATTTGTTTTTTAAGTCTGTCCAATTTTTTGCAAACCTCCTCTTGGCAGGTTGGGCATCATGTGCAGCCTCAGCCTTGGTGCTGAGGCTCCCACACTCCACTGAGCCCAGGCACTGGCCACCCGAGCTTGCTGCCTTGGGGCTGGTCCCACCTGTGGCAACAGTGTCCTCACTGTCTGCTGCCTTGTCACAGGCCTCTGGCACACTTCTGCTTGAGGTTGGGCCTTTTCCATCCATGACACTGGCAGTTGCTGCCCCCTCACCATGGTCCCTGGCAGGTCTTGGGCTTTGGCAGCCACACCCTTCATCAGGGTGCTGTCTATAGTCTTTCTAAGTTAGGCAGCAATTAGCAGCTGAGCAGCATTCAGAAGCAAGGCCAAGCAAAAAGACCTCTCTCTCTGAGTTTCCAGGCCTTCCTTTATATAGTCTTTAGGTAGTCTCTTAATTATGTATCAGGCTGTCTTCTTGTTGGCCAGACTTATGCCCTCCTCCCAAGGTACACCTGTTGACCAGGACCACATACGCTCCTAGGTGTTCCTGACAGAAGCAAGTACACTGATTTTGTATGCCCCTTTTAAGAGTCTGCATTTCAGAAGCCCTTACATATTCACTAAAACTCTATATAACATTATTCAAAGATAATGGGTATATGTCAGTGTACAGTCATTCAAAGCTATAGAATGTGGAGCTTTTAAAGCCTCATAGTCTACAAATATTTATGTAAATGATGTTATTAATTACATTATGCTATGTAGATAGTTTGGATTCTATTTTCTGTTACTAAGATGATAACATTTATAGTGTTACTGTGTATATTGCAAAATAGCATATTGCTATGGTTCTTGGTTGCCTCCAAAAGTGCACTTTAGACACAGGACTCTGAGAACAATCTGGCTATCTAAACAAGACCTGAAAAGTATAATGCCAATAGACATGCTAACATGGAAGGGCAAAGAACTACAGGAAATTAAAGAATGCTGAGAATGGGAGAAATAGTCATCCCAATAAGTCCCTAATTTTTTATCCCAACACCAAATTGTCAGTCATGAAATCATATACATACAAGTACTACTAAACAGACTGAGCAGATTTTATGTGTGTGTGTGTGTGTGTGTGTGTGTGTGTGTGTGTGTGTGTGTGTTTGTGCGAAAAATAATTAAAGAGAAGAGACCCTGAATTTGAGAGGGAACAACAGGGATACATGTGAGGAGTCAGAGACAGGAAGGGGGGAAGTGATGCAACTATATTTTTAAAGGATGAAGATGTTTTTAGTAAAGGATTTCTATGTGACAAGACTTTGTCCTGGGATGGAGAATTGGCTCAGCAGTTCAGAGCATTGGACCTGGGTTCTATTCCTAGCACCTACATGATGGTTCTCAACCATCTATAATTCCAGTCCTGGGGTCTTATGCCCTCCTCTGTGAGAGTACGAGGCATGAGCATGGTGTACATACATACATGTATATAAAACACTTATATGCATAATAAAATAAATAAAGATAAAGATATTTTAAGCCTTTTTTAAGATTGTTGGATATTCTCCCAAAATAGGAAAGAGAGCTAGAAAGTGTAGGAAAAGTGTAAAACCTCTGCATAAGTTGTATGAGTCTTAGTGATAATAGAGATATGACATTAAACTTTCTTTTTTTTATATAAGTACTTTATTTTTTTTCTTCAAGTTACATCTCAGTCACAAAC
>CAJQZJ010032473.1:976381-987915 GCA_907164525.1 Lophiomys imhausi
TTTCTTTCTTTCTTTCTTTCTTTCTTTCTTTCTTTCTTTCTTTCTTTAATGTGAGCGTTGGGGAGTACAACTCAGGTCCTCATACTTGCAAGGCAAGCCCTTTACTTCTTCGGCTATCCCCATAGCATCTTTTATAAGGCATTAAAATGATAAGAAAGAACAAATAGCTTGTGCATGTCTATGGTTCCTTGAACAACAGTTTCACATGTTGGGTTCTTAAGAAGGGCTTGTATCTTTTTCCCCCGCTTGGTTCTGAAGCCAGGACACCTCTTTATGCTCATGCACAGTTAGACAAAGTCTGAGTTGCTGCAACAAGGAACTGTGATAAGAAAAGTTGGGAGGACTCTCATGCCATACGGAAATCCAGTCTCCCTCCACAGTGGCAGCAACACAATGAGACCCACCATGCTGCATTGAGATTTCCCACTGTCCTCTTCTCTCTGGAAGATAATAATCATCCCTCAATAATCCAGAGCTGAATTTTCTGACCCTTCCAATCCAGACTTGTTTCTCAATTGGCAAACGGGAATTGCATATATTTAATGTGTTTCTTTAGGACAGAGCACCTTGTGGAATGGTAAAATTGTGATGATTGGTATCTCTGTCAGCATGTTTACATTTTTATGATGAGAACATTGAAAATCTCCTGTGTCCAGTCAGAAGTATGAAATGCATTATTATCAGCAAGCCATCTCGCACACCAGAACACGTTTTACCTTGGGTGGTCTTCTTTTTGACATTTTGACATCTACATATATAATATTCATCCACATCATCACCTTCTCTTTACTTCCTACTAAATCTTCTCTTCTTCTGAACTAGTCCTCTTATTCTCACATCTCTGTGTATGAGTGTGTGTGTGTCTATGTGAGTGTGTGTGTGTCTGTATGTGTGTGTGTCTGTATGTGTATGTGTGTCTTATGTGTGTGTATGTGTATGTGTGTGTCTGTCTGTGTGTCTCTGTATGTGTGTGTGTCTGTGTGTGTGTCTGTATGTGTGTATGTGTGTGTATGTGTGTGTCTGTATGTGTGTGTATGTGTGTATGTCTATCTGTCTGTATGTATGTCTGTGTGTGTGTGTGTGTGTGTGTGTGTGTGATCCAATGCATTGAATTGGGGTTGCTTACATGAGCATGGGGTAAAGAGATAGTTATAAACACTTGGACACCCTACCAGTGGTTACACTAGTGAAGAAACTGTCTCCTCTTTCCCCAGCAACAATGAATTGCCTATAAATCTCAGAACCGACAGAGACTCATGAGCACTCCTCTCCTCCATGATGGAGTCTTGACAGCCCCAATCCTGCACAGGTCTTGTGCAGGTAATCGTGGCTGTGATGAGCCTGTGAGTGCAACGGCCTGTCAGGCCTAGAAGACAGTGTTCATCGCCTCTCCACCCATCCTTCAGCTCTCACAGGCAGGCTTTATGCCTTCTATTCTGTGATGTCCCCCAATCCTTCAATACATGATATTTCAATTTAGTTTATTATTTACTTTAAAGTTTGATGGCTTTGAAGTATAACAGACATGTGCTTAAGAGATCAACATAAAAAGAGATTAAAATTATATGTTTAGGGTTGGCAAGATGGCTCTGTGTGTGAAGACTTCTGCTGCCAAGTTTGATTACCTGAATGTGATCAGGTAAATGATAAAAGGAGAGAACTGACTCCCACATGTTGTCCTATGACTTCCACACATACACTGTGGCATTAAGTACATGTGCACACACACACACCATGCACATAAATAAGTAAAATAAAGTCTAATGAATAAGAACAATAAAAATCTCCAAATAAGGCAATGAATTTCTTTTTAACAGCACCATTCGAAGAGCTTAGTACATAGTAAGAATCACCCAGAGTGTGACTTCCCCTGTGACTAGGAACTGGTCCTCAAGATGTAGCCAGGCTCTGGTCCTCAAGATGTAGCCTAGAACTGGCAGTGTTAGAATCACCAGGGAGAACTACTCCTCGGCAATTCAGATTCTGCAGGCTTTGCCAGAGCTCGAAGTGGAAGAACACTCCAAGCCTGTTCTAACTTGCCAGTTTTACCCACACACCCAGTTTTAGATGCCAGAATTCATCATATTGCCATCCTGGGCACCAGCTGGCAGGTTGCTGGTTTAATCCTTCTGTAGAAAGTGGCTTACTGAATTTTAAAGAAACAAAGAGGAGAAGCATTCCAGTCTTACTGCTGGGATGATGAGGTCTTTAGAAAATTAGGATGTGCCAAAGTAAGTCAGGAAACTGTCCCAGCATACAGGGAATGAAATGTGAAGAAGCTTGAAGTATGGGCCATCAGTAATGGCTCTCTTTTCAAGAACAACAACATGGAAAGGACAGAGGTCAGAGTAACGTGGCTGGAGAGACACTGGTCAAGCACTGCTCATCAGGAGTGAAAGATGTGTGTCCACCATGACCCTTGATGTGGTGAACCACTTAATGAGGGGAACCACTCTTCATGGTTTTCATCACCCATATCCATGACTCAGTCTAGTCATGTAAAAACCAAATCAGACCAATGCCAGTTAAAGGGCATTCTGAGCATCCCTTGACCAATACATCACAAGATTGCCAAGTTCATCCAAAACATCACAGTCTGGGAAGAGCAGAGAGAGGTGTGTCAAATAAATCTTGTATCCTAACTGAGACCCAGGAAGATGATGAGACCAATTAGATAAAACCCAAAGAGATGTGAGCAATGTTGCCCTTACTTTATAGCAATATATCAATATTTGCTCATTAATCATAGCAAATGTCCCATACTAATGTGAAACATTTCTAGTATGTCAGATAAGTAGACTGGGCAGAGGGTAATTTTGTAACTGTTGCAGAAATCTGAAACCACTACAAAGTGAAATACTTATTTATTCAGAAACAGGGTCTCATGTATCCCAGGCTGCCCGGAACTCACTACATTACTATAGGATGGCGTGCCTGTACCTCCCAAGTGCTGAGATCATAGGGGTACCATGCTTAAGTTATGGGATACTGAGGGTTCTAACCTAAGGCCTTACACATGCGAAGCAGATACTCTACCAACGGAGCCACATCCCGGTCCCTAAAAATAATTTTGTTTAAATAAATGCACTTGTGTGCATTTAGGGACTAGACATAACATGTTCTAAATCAAGGATAGAGTCGGAAGTCTGAGGGCAAACTAAGGAATAGAGACTCCCAAGTGCTGGCTCCTGACCCCTTTGCAGCAGATGAGTCACGCTCCCCTCCTATCTGGTGCTCTCTGCTGTGTCCCACACAGGCAGGTGGCATGGTAGTGATTCCTTCATTGGGTCTGGGGCCACTGAAGTATGATGGTCACTTTCAGTACTTCACCCTGGAGCATCTCAAATAGCTCTGCCCGTGAGTCATAAAATACCGATGGCACAGGTGTGGAGAAGCCAGGCATGCTGATGGTGTCCTGGGACCACTCAGATCCCACATTAGGCAAAGTTCAGACCAACTGCAACGTGGCTCAGGGAAGTTTCTGCTCCTCACAGAGAGGTGCGGGCAGGAGATGGGCCGTGATCTTACCAACTTCTCCAGGGATAGGAACACACTTGCGGCTCACCAGAGCACATCTGGGAACGGTTTCTCCAAAGCCCCAACAGTCTCTTCTAAATATTGTCAACCGGAGGCCCCACATTATCGAGACTCCCTAGGACATGGTATAATTTTGTCTGGTCTAAATGTGTATTTTTTCTCACTCGTCTCTTGAACCATAAAAAAAGGAAAGCATAAAAGTGGACTGCTGGCATGAATATTTTCTCACAGGGTATTTTAGAAGGAAAATGTATTCTAGTAGGACTTGCTAAGCCCGAGAAATAACCTCAGGTTCCAAGCCTGCCTTTTCATCCCAGTCTGCCCTCATCTCTCGTGCGTATGTAGACATGAACATAAAAGTATGTGGAGAGCAGAGTCCTTATTGAGGTACCATCTCACATACTTTGTTTTGCAAAACAGACTCTGTTATTTGCCTGGAACTTGGAACATGCTCTATGCTTTATGGCTAGCAAGTCCTACAGATCGTTCTTCCCAGTGCTGGGATTACAAGAGCATTCTATTAGGCCCAGTGTTTTGTTTGTTTGTTTGTTTTAACATGAGTTCTGGGAATCAAACAGACCCTCATCCTTGCAAGACAAGCCCCTTACCAACCGAACCACCTTTCCATCCCTGTCATCCTATGATCCTTATCCTTTAGTGCACATCAATTGTAATACATGTACATACGCCATCAGTGGGTCTGACTGCTTTGCAGACTATGATCAGTCACCTTTGGAGGACCACACCAGGCCATTTCAGGATAAGTGTTTCTGTTTCTTTGGAGGCAGATGGAATAGAGTCCTCTCTCTCAGGAGCTTGGGAGGAGCCCACTCATCAAGACCTATGGGTGTCAAACGGCACTACAGTTTGCAAATAGCCTTCTGCCAGCTCAGGTTCATAGAGTCTATGTTTTGTTTCTGACACCCTGCGACAGAAACCCCATAGATTCTGCAGCAGAACCAGAACAGAGGAGGCTCCCAGGGGCAGGAGACCCCATCGGGTTACAATCTGGGCTTGCAAAAAAAGCCCTTTTTCTCCTCCAGCATGACAGGGAGGCAGAGTTATCGCTAAAAGGGACCATTCTTCAGGATCTGGCATTCACAATCTCAGCCTCTGGGGGAAAGGATTCCCACTCTGTAGCCAGAAGAAATGAGGCCATTAGCCTTTTCTCAATGAGGACACATTTTTAAAGATCTGTCCCAACTAGGGGGCTGTGGTCCTGTCATACTGTGATTGGTGCCTTCTCCACACCCCATGTGGGACTCTGTTTTTCTGTGAGTCATTAGACCAGATGGCTCACTCAAGGAGATTTTAAAGGGAACTTTCTGGGCCATTACTGTCCCCTGAGGAGGGGCAGTAATCCAGAAAGCCACCTTCCCAGAAAGAAACACCCTCTTCCTCTCTGTTTGAAAGAGGAAATAGGGGATGCAGAGCGGGACTTCACTGTCAGCAGCTATATCATCTAACACAATGATTCCTTCCTTTACCCCCCTACAAATAATCGGTTTCGAATTACTAAACCAGATGCAAGCTTATGGCAGGGCAGAGTGAACACATGATTTCGTTTTGATGAGACACATGCCTAACCTCCACCCCCAAACGACATGTATCCTGCAGCATTCCACAGTGCTCTTTAAGAGGTAATGAGGAGGAACGTTATCATAGTGCTGGGGATGCTGGTTTCCACACCAAGTGTAAAGACTGAACTGTGCCATTTCCATTAACTGTGATGACAGGCATGTTACTGAGTCCTCTTGCTGAACTGCAAATTTCCTGCAGAGCCTGCTGAGGGAATGGGAGTCAGAGAATGCGGGTAGCATTGATTATATCCAGGGGACAACATCTGACAGGAATCCCCATCAGTTACAAGAATGGCTGACAGCAGTATGGGAGGCTGTGGTGAATGGAACAAAGGGATTTTCTCTTTTCATCTCTACGTTGGTTGTCAACCCAGAGCTACTTTCTGTCTCACAAGGAAAAGGAAAACAGGCCAAGGCCTGTACCACTCAACCTGGACTTTTTGCTTCAGAGAAGAGCAGCAAGAGGGAAGTTCCTAAGACCCATCCTCCACAGCCAATGCTTCTGGAGGCACGTAGGTATCCGAGAAGACTACCAGGGGATACACACAGCTGTCCCCATCTTTTCACTCTCTTTGCTGGCCAACAGGCAGGCATGGGATTGTCCTGAGTGCTTCCTACCCCCCACTAACTGGTCTCCATTCTAAGATAAGCATGTTGGTAAATGCCTATAATCTTAAAACTGGGATCATTAAGACAGGAGGATTGCAGGTTTCAGGCCAGCCTGGGATACAGAGTGAGACCCTGTCTCAAAACTAAAATCAAATAACGAGATTAAAATGTCTTCATTGTTTGGCAGGCTTCTTCTCTTCCCTTGAGACTGAGAGGCAAAAGAACTCCTAGAAAATACTTGTTGAGTATAATGTAAATCCTGTTGGGAAATTGTCATGTCAGTTCCCTGAGAAGCTGGCCCTGACTTCCCCAGTGATGGACGGTGACATGGAAGTATAAGGTGAAACAAGCCCTTTTTTCTCCAAGTTAATTTGCCCACTGTTTTTATAACAGCAACAGAGAAGAAAACTAGGACAATTCCCTACTTATGCCAACACATGTTTGGGCATGCATGTGATTAAAAATCAGATGCATTATGGGGAGAGACATGTGTAGTGAAGAAAATGTTATATAATTTAAAAGCTGTCAATTAAAATAGAGACCCACCCAAACTTCATCCTCAGTAACGAAGTTATCTTTCCCTCCATAAAGGAAAGCGCCAAACTATAACCAGGGCCCTTGAGTTGGCCTACTGTATTACTGTTCTGTTGCTGTGGTAAAACACTATGGCAAAGGCAACTTATAAAGAAAGGGTTTATTTTAGCTATGGTTCCAGATGGCTCAGAGTCCTTCCTAGCAGAAAAGCACAAAACCAAGTAGCAGGCACAGCAGCAAGAACAGAAGTTGAGGTTTATCTCTCAAAGACAGCTCCCCCTCCCCAGTGACACACTTCCTCCATCAAGGCCATACTTCCTAAACCTCCCAAACAGTGCTACCAAACAGGGATCTAGTGTGTAAGTAATCTGAGCCTATGAGAAGCTCCATCAGTCAAACCACCAGATCCACAATCACTCTTCATAGTGCGTCTGAAATTTCTGTCACTTTGCTAACCATGGAATTTCCTTGCTCCACTGCAAACCTGTATGAACCTTTATTTAAGGTCTTTGAATAAAATGTGAAGAACCTGGAAATACCAGCCTATACCGCAACTACAGTAACAAAAAGACACGTGTTATTGTGAGCTGGAGATTCCGTACCTTGAGCCAGATTGTAGACTGTTCCTTTGACTCCAGGTTGCAATGAGAACAGGGGGTAGAAACTGGACTGGCAGTCAGGGAAGATACCCCAGAAGCAACAGTTCCAGAAATGTCTTTCATCCTATCCTCACCAGAACCAGAGGCCAGAAATGCTAGAATGTTTGGGTGTTCTGATCTCTGAACTGGTTTCTAAATGGTTTAGAGTTAACTCTTCGGAAAGGGGAATGTTACAGCAGCTTTGGTCAGGAATTTGTGGGGAGCCCATTATGGAAAGCTATTTCTCTGACCTGGATGGAGACCGTACATTGCAAGTTGACTACAGCGTAAACAAACTAGTCCAGCTGGATTGGTCAGTTACCTGGTCAAAGGACCACCCCTCAGGAAGGTGGGGCCACTGCTAGGAGGGCAGGCATATTCTTTTTTTTTTTTTTCTAACAAGCTTTGGCCTGAGTTGTGCATTCCTGGCCCATCTAGGCTAGCTCTTAATTCTATTACCCAAATATGACCCCATATATGCATACATCCCCTTGGACTGCCATTCTCCACAATATGCTGATGTTCCTGGCCATGTGGAATGAGGTTCCTTTTTCTATCCCATGGTGTGTGCCTCCTTCCTTCTGCTGCTGGCTGGAATCCTTCTTCTTCCAGCTGCTGGCTGGAATGAATTAATCCTCTGTCTAAAGCACAGGCTTCCTGCTCTGATCCCAGGAAGTCCCACCTTTCTCTGTCTTTGCCCAATCTCAGGCCTCGGCATTTTATTTAACCAATCAGAGTCAATGTAAGTAACAGACAGCAAGCAGGACCAATTAATTAACATTTAGAATGCTTAACACTACCCCAACAATTCCCTCCTTTTGTCTAAAAAAAAAGGCTAAATTTTTTAACTCATATAGTAAAAACAATAAGAACAAATATGAAACAATCAAGAAAACCATATATAAAAGTTATACACATAATGTTTAGCCTATTTGTATCAGGCAATCTTGAAGAAGAAAAAAAATCATCTATCTATCTTGCTGTATCTAAAGTTCTGAACCTGAGTAATTTCTATCATATCCTATATTTATAAACCTAAAGATTTTATTTAGACTTGAAAATATCCTTTTAAATCCTAAACAATTCAAGTTCAATTGAAAATTTATAACTATTATCCCTTCAACCCCAAAGACATAAGAAGTGATAAAGTTATTATTTGAGTGAGTAGGAAGCATAGGAGAGCAGCTTCCAAATAGAAATATGACAGTTTGATGCCCAGACAGTCCCAAATATCACTTGATATCATTGGAGCATCATCTTCAGCCTTCTGGCCAAGCATTTTTCACAGACTAAATTGTGCAGCAGGAAATAATAAGGATTTTCCCATTCTGTCTCTGCAGAATCAGGACATCGACTTACCTGCATTGAAGCTCTGGTCCATCTTTGGACTGTATATAGTCTGTTGAGAGATCAGGGGCATTTTTGCCCAATAGGAATTATCTCCTGATTGGAGATTTCTTTTTGATGTTCATTGTCTTCTTCCAAGTCAAATGGGAGCTGTCAGGAGCTGTCTTAAGTCAAACGATTCTTATAATAATAAAAACATCTTTAAATGCCATTTTCTGAGAAAAGAAAAAGAGATCTCCAAGTCTAACTTTCTATACCTTGCTTAACAAGACCATATAACAATTTGTAGCCATTACCTCTAAACAACATTTATAACACATCAAATGACCAAAGAATCATCCACCCCACTTTTTGGGAATGGGACGTCGCTCTCTTAAAACTTCTTCCTGCTGAATTGGGTCGCAGAAAACCTGTTTAGGGGCCCAAATAAAATGAAAAAAAAAAAAAAAGGTTAAGCAAGTAAATTGTAACATTTGTTGTCCAGTCTCTATGTGCTCAGCAATTTGAATGTCCTGAGCAGTTTGTACTTCGAAGCTGGACTTTGGTGGGAAAATTCAGTCCTTGAGGCTGGGCCATCTCAGCAAACTGTTTGAAGTTGTTCTTAATGCAGATTTTTGAGGAAACAGCTATTGAGACATTCTATGAGGCTGGATCAACTGGGTTACTTGTCTTCTTTGGACTCTGGTCCTGTTCTGAAAATATATAATTTCTCACAAGTAACATATAGTTCTGCAGTTACCAAAATGCCTTGGATGTGCAGGATGCACAAATCAATTAAGGAATATTTTCTGTTCTTTGAACAGAAGAAAGACATTTGTAAGTTTCCATGCCATATAAAAGGATGACATGTAATAGTAAAACTGTATGGAGTTTAAGTATTTTCCTCTCCAGTTGACATACATTTATTAATTAATTAAAACAGGTTTATTCTGTGTTGTTCTGGCTTTTTGTAGATTAGGTTGGCCTCAAATTCAAAAGGAAACAATCTGTCTCTGTCTTTGTCTCCCATGTTTTGGGATCAAAGGTATGCATTTATATATTTTTTTTCTTTCCTTTTCTCCTTTCTTTGGAGATTTAATTTCTATGTGGATATATTTATCCTTATTGAGACAGGGTTTCTCTTTGTATCTTGGGCTGTCTTGATTTGCTCTGTAGATTTAGATTGGCCTCAAACACACAAGGAACCTGTTTTTTCCTTGTCTCCCAAATTTTGAGATCAAGGTATGAATTTAAATAATTGAATTACCCTTATTAAACAATAACATTAATTAAACCATTTTGTATTAGTTTGAGTTTCAGTTCTCCCATGGAAACTCCATTTTTAAGGAGATTGCTGTAGGATAGCATGATGTGCTATTTTATGTTAGCTTTTCTTAACTGTTGGCTGTGGGAGGCATGTAGTTTGCATATTCTTCCCTAGCCTGACTTTGGGTCCTTACAAGATTAACAGAATATATCTCTTTCTCTCTCTCTCCTTTTTTTTTCTGAGACAGGATTTCTCTGTGTATCCTTGTCCTGGACTCACTTTGTAGACCAGGCTGACCTTGAACTCACAGAGATCCGCCTGCTTCTGCTTCCAAAGTGCTGGGATTAAAGGCGTGAACCAACACACCCAGCGATTAACATACCTCTTTCAGGGCAAAATGCCTCTTGAAACTAGTTCTCCAGTGGGAGCCCCACAACTAAGGAGACTGGCTTTGTGAGCCTCTTCTCTTCACATAAATTTAATATTATGTGTATTTATCCATTAGATCAGTGAGGACATTATTAAACTTAACATCAAGGAAAAAAATGTGTCATTTTTGAATTCTAGACTGTCTTTAGTAAGCAGCCTTGTCTTATCAGCAGGTTTCCCACCCTGCCTTCATTGTTTAAACCAGGCTGTTCTAGAATCCAGAGATCTGCCTGCTTCTTCCTCTAGTGTGATGGGATTAAGGGATTAAGGGCGTGTGCTAGTACCACCCTGCTCAAAGGTTTCACTTAAATCCCAGATTTTAGTAACACTTTAACCTTGAGAGTAACTTTGAACTGCAGTGACATTTCGAAATCTGCCCAAAATCTTCAAAAATCTCTTAGGTTTTAGCAGTGCCAAACCAGAAAAATATCCTTTCTACCTCCTGATATAGGAAAATCAAAGACATCTAAACAAAAGTCAAGCAAAGAAACAACATTCCAAAAGCCTTGGCATGTCTAACCATGCCATCCCATGCTGCAATTAAAGCTTTGTTCATTATTCCTTAGAGTCTAGTTTTGGCTGCATTTCATTGGCGGCCCTATACCAGAAACTCCTGACAGGCACCTAGTACCCAGGGAGCTCTTAGCTCCAGCTGCCATCAATTTTCTATTATTTATCAGGAAAGGCCTAGCTCCTTCCTCCAGAATCATTGTTGGCAATTTAGCATTCCATCTGTAAATTCTTTCCTTTAAGACCATCCTAGTCTGAACTTTCTCAAAAAAGATACCCAGAACTACAATTGTCAGGGTAAAAATCATTTGCATGAAAAGAGGAACAAACTCAATTGGAATCCAAACGTATTGCGGCATTATGAATTCCTCCATTTTTAATCTAGGCAGTTAATTCTGCTCTCAAGCTCTGTTTAGAAGGCTGCCAGTTTTTTTAGTACATAAGGAGAGCTAAATTTTCCACCTTTGCTGCAAGGCAACAGCTTTTGTTAAGTTAGCCACACTTTTGAAATGCATTTGAGTTCAGTTCCCCACGCTTTGGCTAGGAAACTGGCTTTTACATGGGCCTTCTCAGGCTGTAAGCATGGATTCTAATTGCCGTAGTTGGGCGCCATTTGTAAAAAAAGATTAAGCTAATTAAATTATTTAACCTGTATTTAGATTATTGTTAATTGGTTCGGCAGTTGTTAATCTTTAAGCAGACATTAAAAATGAGTATACAGAGACCACATGGATTTCTAACAAGCCTTGGCCTGAGTTGTGCATTCCTGGCCCATCTAGGCTAGCTCTTAATTCTATTACCCAAATATGACCCCATATATACATACGTCCCCTTGGACTGCCATTCTCCACGATATGCCGATGTTCCTGGCCATGTGAAATGAGGTTCCTTTTTCTAACCCATGGTTTGTGTCCTCCTTCTTCCTGTTCCTGGCTGGAAAGGGCAGGCATATTCTAAAGACATAGGTAAATAATTGTCCCTTTAATGAGATAATGTATTTTTCTTTTCAGAATTCAGGGATTCCTAGCACAATTCCCCACAAGATTTTAATGGGTCTTGAAAGACCCCTGAAATGGGGACACCGCCCCTGGGGCCCAGCGTCCA
>CAJQZJ010032473.1:998502-1030951 GCA_907164525.1 Lophiomys imhausi
CTCCCCACCTTCTGGGGATGGGACGTTGTTCTCTTAAAATGACTTCCTGCTCATTTGGGACGTAGTAAACCTGTTTGGGGCCCAAATAAGAATGGAAAAATGGTTAAAAATGTTAATAGAATCATTTGATGTTCAGTCCTTTTGTGCTCTGCTATTTAGATGTCCTAAGAAGTTCATAGACAGAACCTGATCTTCAGAGCTTTACTGAAGATCTGGCTGGAGTAGTCTGTGGAGCTGAACGATCTTAGCGATTTTGAGTTGTTGTGGTTGTAGACTTTTGAGGAAACTGCTATTGAAGAAGTCTGCAAGGCTGGATCATCTGGGCCACTCGTCTTCTTTGGTGTCTGATCTGTTTTCTGCTGAGGTTTCCGTTGTCCAGTTGTCCCTGGATTCCTTGAATGGATGCTTTAAATCTCCTGGAAAGATAAGAACAGAGCCCTGCCCTAATCCTAACTCTGGGACAATTACCTTTTTTTGGGGGGGGGGTCAGGTAATATTTTTCCTGGAGCAAATTTGGTTTTTTTGATAATATATAAAGTATTACCTTTCAATCCGGATTAAAGAAGAAATTATTTTGATATTTTGGAGCTAAACAAACCTTTAGTGTATATATTTTGAGATCTCAAAGGACAATTTTTTTGAATTGCAGCCTGCCTTTTGTAAGTAGCTTTTAAACTTAAATCTTTCCAAATCCTATGTGCCTGTCTCTGCATTCTAAGTTTTGGGATCAAAGACATGTGGTTCCCAACTGATGGGATTAAAGATGTGCTCCTCCACTCCTGGATCAAAGTTTTTCTCTGTTTAGAGCTTGTTTTGTATCAAGTGGCCTTCAGCTCTGAGATCTGCCTGTTTCTGTCTCTACTGTGTTGGGATTAAGGGTGTATTCTTTCCCAATGATGTGACTAAGGGTGTGCACCATCACCACCCTGTTTCTTGTAACTCTAGAATTTATAAGACAACTAACTCTATAGTAATCCTCCTGTCTCTACTGGAGGTAACGGCATGGGCTAACACCATGCATTATTTTACCTTAGCTCTAAGTTTTTTCAACTCTTGGAGGTTTGTAAAACCAGGTTGAACAGCTGTCACCTTTAATTTATTTACAGTGTTTTAAACCTGTTACCTGCTTTTTAATGCCAAATCATGGAAATAGCCTATACCTCTACAAAAAAAAAGCAAAAAAAAAAAAAAACTTTTAAGCTGCTATCAAGTTTGTGTAATCTCTGTAGCCACTTGCAGTCTAACATTCTAATCTGAAATTAAGACCATTTTCCTTTCATGCCAGTAAGGTAAATTACAGTTTGAAAATTTTATATTGTATTTTTATTATATTTTTAAGCTTATTAACTCTTTTCTTTAAAAAGTATTATTTATTTCTAGAACATAGTTTCCTCCCTCCTCCCCTCTTGGCCCCTCCCTTCCTCTCTCCTTCCCTCCCTCTCTCCCTCCCTCCCTCCTTGTTGCTCTACTTGGTACTCTCCTTCTCCTCAGATGAGGTGGGTCCTCACATATCATACTCCCTCAGATCTTGCGTCATGTGAGGCCCAAGAGCTTCCACTCATACTGGAGCTTGATAAGGCACACCATCTAGGGTGTGGGGTTCCACTAACCTGCAGCAGATTCCATGACTCACTGGTGAGTAGAATTTTTCCTAGGATAGATATGCTAGGTTCCTATCTATTTGGGTGTGTGGGTTGTAGGATAGTTATCCTCTGATGTATGGTTAATATCCATTTGTAAGGGAATACATACCATGTTTATCTTTCTGGGACTGCGTCAGCTTGCTTAGGATGAGCTTTTCTAGTTCCATCCATTTAGTTTTGAATTGCATGATTTCCTCATTTCTGATAGCTGTGTAGTATTCCATAGTGTAATGTACCACAGTTTTTTTATCCATTCTTCAGTTGATGGACATCTGGGTTGTTTCCAGTTTCTGGCTATTACAAATAAAGCTGCTATGAATGTTGTTGAGGCAATGTCCTTGTGGTTTCATTTCAAATCTTTTGGATATATGCCCAAGAGGGGTATGGCTGGGTCTTGAGGTAGATTTATTCCCAATTTTCTAAGATATCTCCAGATTGATTTCCAAAGTGGTTGCACAAGTTTGCAGTCTCACCAGCAATGGGGGAGTGTTCCCCTTTCTCCACATCCTCACCAGCATGTGCTATCATTTGAGTTTTTGATCTTAGCCATTCTGACAGGTGTGAGATGGAATCTCAGAGTTGTTTTAAGTTGCATTTCCCTGATAACCAAAGATGTTGAACATTTCCTCAAATGCCTCTCAGCCTTTAGAGATTCCTCTTCTGTGAATTCTCGGTTTAGCTCTGTACCCCATTTATTGATGGGGTTATTTGATTTTTTGGTGTTTAATTTCTTCAGTTCTTTATATATTTTGGATATTAGCACTCTGTCAGATGTTGGGTTGGTGAAGATCCTTTCCCACTCTGTAGGCTGCCGTTTTGTTCTAAGGACAGTGTCCTTTGCCTTACAGAAGCTTTTCAATTTTATAAGGTCACATTTATTGATTGTTTGTTTTAGTGCCTTAGCTATTGGTGTTCTATTCAGGAAGTTGCTACCAGCGCCAATGATTTCAAGGCTTTTCCCCACTTTCTCTTCTATTAATGTTAGTGTGTCTGGATTTATGTTGAGGTCCTTGATCCACTTAGACTTAAGTTTTGTACAGGGTGATAAGTATGGATCTATTTGCATTCTTCTACATGTTGACATCCAGTTAGACCAGCACCATTTATTGAAGATGCTTTCCTTTTTCCATTGCATGTTTTTGGCTTCTTTATCAAAAATTAAGTGACCATAGGTGTGTGGGTTTATTTCTGGGTCTTCAATTCAACTGGTCTGTTTCTATACCAGTACCATGCTGTTTTTATTACTATTGCCCTGTAGTACAGCTTGAAATCCGGGATGGTGATACCTCCAGATGTTCTGTTATTGTACATGATTGATTTAGCTATTCTGGGTCTTTTGTTATTCCATATGAAGTTGAGAATTGTTTTTTCCAGATCTGTAAAAAATTGAGTTGGTATTTGGATAGGAATTGCGTTGAATCTGTATATTGCTTTTGGTAAGATTGCCATTTTTATTATGTTGATCCTACCTATCCATGAACAAGGGAGATCTTTCCATCTCCTGATATCTTCTTCAATTTCTTTCTTCAGGGTCTTGAAGTTCTTATCATACAAGTCTTTCACTTGCTTGGTTAGAGTTACCCCCAGGTATTTTATATTATTTGTGGCTATTGTGAAGGGTGTTGATTCCCTTATTTCTTTCTCAGCCCATTTATCTTTTGTGTAAAGAAGGGCTACTGATTTTTTTGAATTGATTTTGTATCCAGCCACCTTGCTGAAGGAGTTTATCAGCTGTAGAAGTTCTCTGGTGGAATTTTTGGGGTCACTGATGTATACTATCATATCATCTGCAAATAGGGATACTTTGACTTCTTCCTTTCCAATTTGTATCCCCTTGATCTCTTTTAGTTGTCTTATTGCTCTAGCTAAAACTTCAAGTACTATGTTGAAGAGATATGGAGAGAGTGGGCAGCCTTGCCTTGTCCCTGATTTTAGAGGAAATGCTTTCAGTTTCTCTCCATTTAGTTTGATGTTGGCTATTGGCTTGTTGTAAATTGCCTTTATTATGTTTAAATATGGTCCTTGTATGCCTGATCTCTCTAAGACTTTTATCATGAAAGGGTGCTGTATTTTGTCAAAAGCTTTTTCAGCCTCCAATGAGATGATCATGTGGTTCTTTTCTTTCAGCTTGTTTATGTGGTGGATTACATTGATGGATTTTCTAATGTTGAACCACCCCTGCATCCCTGGGATGAAGCCTACTTGATCATGGTGTATGATACTTTTGATGTGATCTTGGATCCGGTTTGCAAGGATTTTATTAAGTATCTTTGCATCAATGTTCATAAGGGAAATTGGTCTGAAATTTTCTTTCTCCGTTGGGTCTTTGTGAGGTTTAGGTATCAGGGTAACTGTGGCCTCATAGAATGTGTTTGGCAGTATTCCTTCTGTTTCTATGTTGTGGAAGAGTTTGAAGAATATTGGTGTTAGCTCTTCTTTGAATGTCTGGTAGAATTCTGTGCTGAAACCACCTGGGCCTGGGCTTTTTTTGGTTGGAAGACTTCTAATGACTTCTTCTATTTCCTTAAGGGTTATAGTACTGTTTAATTTGTTTACCTGTTCTTGATTTAATCTTGGTAGGTGGAATCTATCAAGAAAATTGTCCATTTCATTTAGATTTTCCAATTTTGTGGAGTACAAGTTTTTGAGGTAGGACCTAACGATTCTTTGGATTTCCTCAATGTCTGTTGTTATTTCCCCCTTTTCATTTCTGATTTTATTGATTTGGGTATTTTCCCTCTGCCTTTTAGTTAGTTTAGCTAAGGGCTTGTATATTTTGTTGATTTTCTCAAAGAACCAGCTCTTGGTTTTGTCGATTCTTTGTATTGTTCTTTTTGTTTCTAAGTTGTTTATTTCAGCCCTGATTTTGATAATTTCCTCTCGTCTGCTCCTCTTGGGAGTGTTTGCTTCTTTTTGTTCTAGCTCTTTCAGGTGTTCTTTTAGGTGGTTAGTATAGGAATTCTCCAGTTTCTTTTTGAAGGCACTTAGAGCTATAAACTTTCCTCTTAGCACTGCTTTCTATGTGTCCCATAAGTTTGGGTATGTTGTGCCTTCATTTTCATTGAGTTCTAAGAAGACTTTAATTTCTTTTTTTATTTCTTCCCTGACCCTGAGGTCATTGGGGAGAGAGTTGTTCAGTTTCCATGTTTTTGCAAGCACTCTGTTGTTTTTGTTATTTTTGAAGCCTAACTTTATTCCATGATGGTCTGATAAGTTACAAGGCATTTTTTCAATTTTCCTGTATCTGTTGAGGCTTGCTTTGTGACCGACTATATGGTCGATTTTGGAGAAGGTTCCGTGGGGTGCAGAGAAGAAAGTGTATTCTTTTGTTTTGGGGTGAAATGTTCTGTAGATATCAATTAGGTCCATTTGATTCATGACATCTGTGAGGTTCATTATTTCTCTGTTTGGTTTCTGCATTGTTGATCTGTCCAGTGGTGAGAGTGGTGTGTTGAAGTCTCCCACTATTAATGTGTGAGGTTCAATGTGGGATTTGAGCTTCAGTAGTGTTTCTTTAATGAATGTGGGTGGTCTTACATTTGGGGCATAGATGTTTAGTATTGAAATTTCATCTTGGTGGATTTTTCCTTTGATGAGTATATAGTGTCCTTCCCTATCTCTTTTGATTAATGTTGGTTGAAAATCCAATTTGTTGCATACTAGAATTGCTACTCCAGCTTTTTTCTTGGGTCCATTTGCTTGGTATATCTTTTTCCAGCCCTTTACTTGGAGATAATGTCTATCTTTTTTGCTGAGGTGTGTTTCTTGTAAGCAGCAGAATGCGGGATTCTGTTTTCGCATCCATTCTGCTAGCCTGTGCCTTTTTATTGGGGAATTGAGTCCATTGATGTTGAGAGATATTAATGACCAGTGATTGTTACTTCCTGCCATCTTGATGTTGGTAGAAATAGTGTGTGAGTGAGCTTCTTTCCTTTTGTTTTTCCTGCAGGCATGCTATTTGCTTCCTGTGCTTTCTTGTGTGTGGTTAACCTCTTCGGGCTGAAGTTTTCCTTCTAACATCTTCTGTAGAGCTGGATTTGTGTATAGATATTGTTTGAATTTTGCTTTGTCATGGAATATCTTGTTTTCTCCATCTATGTTGATTGACAATTTTGCAGGGAATAGTAGTCTGGCCTGGCATTTGTGGTTTTTTAGGGTCTGCAAGTCTTCTCTTCAGGCCCTTCTGGCTTTTAGAGTCTCTGAGGAAAAGTCAGGTGTGATTCTGATAGGTTTGCCATTATGTGTTACTTGACCCTTTTCCCTAGCAGCTTTTAATATTCTTTCTTTGTTCTGTACATTTAGTGTTTTGATTATTATGTGGCAGGAAGATTTTCTTTTCTGGTCTAATCTATTTGGGGTTCTGTAAGCTTCTTGTACAGTTATAGGCATCTCTTTTTTTAGATTTGGGATATTCTCTTCAATGATTTTGTTGAAGATATTTTCTGGTCCATGGAGGTGGGTCTCTTCTCTTTCTTCTATTCCTATTATTCTGAGATTCTGTCTTTTCATTGTGTCCTTGATTTCCTGAAGGTTTTGTGTCAGGACTTTTTTAGATTTGACATTTTCTTTGATAGATGTATCCATTTCTTCAATTTTATCCTCTGAGCCTGAAATTCTTTCTTCCATCTCTTGTATTCTGTTGGTGATGCTAGTGTCTGTAGTTCCGATTCTTTTCTTTAGGTTTTCCAGTTCTATGGATGTCTCACATTGGATTTTCTTCATTGCTTCAACTTCCCTTTTCAGGTCTTCCATTCCTTTGAGCACTTTATTCATTTCCATCACCTCCTTTGCAGTACTTTGTTGTTGCTCTCTGAGGTATTTGATTTCCTCCTTTAGGCCTGCTATTATTAATATAAGCGTAGGATTAAGGTCATTTTCCTTTGCTTCAATTGGGTTCAGCTGTCCAGAGTTGTCTGTAGCATTATTGCTAGGATCTGGAGACATCCTATTGTTTTGGGGTTTTTTTTACCATGTTCTTGCGCTGACCTTTTGTCATCAGATGGACCCAGGTGTTATCTGTTTGTTTCTTTTGTTACCTGACCTTGGTGCTCAGGAAAACTCCCCGCCCTGGGGGTTGGCTGATCCTGAGATCCTGGTGTTTACCTCCAGATGGCGGGTAGGTTCCTGTAATAGACTGACTGGCTCTCAGAGAGAAGGGTGGCTGCCGCTCTCCTCAACTGCTTGTGACCCAATTGGACCAATATAGAGGGGATTGGAGTGGGGAGAGGGCTAGCCTCTGAGGACCTGGGAGCTGACAGGTCTCCTCAGAAAGGCAGGTAGAGCTGTGGTTGGGTCTGTGTTCTCCTCTCACTGACCCAGTCGTTCTGGCTCCCCAGCTGGGCTGACTATGCAGGCAGGGAGCTCCACCCACAACAGATTCCGGCCTCAGTGCACCTGTTGCTGACTGCCTCAGATGCTTGGGTGCTAGGGTGAGTGACCCACCCGCCCCAGTATTTGTGGAGAAGACACTGTCGCGGGCTCTGTTTGCAGGCAGTCTTGGCTCCTAATTGCTTTGCTGTGACTGGGTTAGGTCTCTGCCTCTCCGCTACAGTGCACACTGTGCCACCATGTTGGAAACTCCGGAAAAAAATAATCTCACTTACCTTTGCTCTTGTGGCGCAGCTCGAATGCGGACTGGATATCAGGCAGACAGGCAGGGCCACTGGTCTGTGGCTGGAGCCATGGGCTGGATCCACTCTGGCCAGAGCTCCCTCTCCAGACCAGTGACGGAGCTGGCTGATCTCAGGGTTGTGTTCCCGGGAACTGCGTGGGCTGTTTTACCTGGTGACCGGTCTCAATGTTCGCTGTGGGAATTCAGACACCATCTGTGTTTCACTGTAGGCTAGGGGACCTCACATTCACTCCACAGTGACTAATCTCATTCACCTACTACTCAGATGCACTGCTCTATGGTCGGCGCCATCTTGGATCCCTCTAAATAACATAATTTGAACACACACACATTACTGTGATGGTTACCGTGAATTGTCATCTTGATGGAATCTAAAGCCACCTGGGGGAGGAGTCTCAATGAGGGGTTGTCTACACCGAGTTGCCCTGTCGCTTATCTGTGAAAAACCGACTTAGTAAGTTCATCATCTTCATTGTTCATAGGCCCACTTCTTTTCCCTCTCTTCTTCTGACTACTGATCCAATACGAACAGCCACTTCAAGCTCCTACTGCCTTGAGTCCCTCACGGTGATGAACTGTGAACCAAACCATGAGCTGAAATGAGCCCCTTCTTCCTTAAGTTTCTTTGGTCAGAATGTTTCATCACATCAGGAAAAGAAACTAAGGCAGCAGCCTGATTCATCCCGTAACAGGAGCGAGGTATGTCCCCCAGCCTCCTCACTAACTCAGTCACCTCCTAGTCCTGGTGTTGGGAGACCCCTCAGCCACAGGACTCCAACTCTCTTCCTATTTCTCCTTACTTTACTTCGACTTCCTTTGACAGTCTTCCAGGGATCATTATCCCCTATAATTTTCAAATGCCTTTAATTCCACTCATGCCCAAATGGCTCTGCTGGAACAACACTCCTTAGCTGTTGTTACTATGTTACTTAACATTGTTATTACGATGTTACAATGGTAAGAATTGATTTCATGAAAGCATTCAGCTGAGTTTAAATGAAGTGAAAGGAAAACCAGCCCAGCAAATTCCAGTGCAAAACACCAGTTGATCTTTTCTAACTTGGACTGTAGGTTCAGAGAGATAGCAGGTTAAGCCAGGATCAAATAGCTGCCCCAAGACTTGAGAACTGACCATGAAGGTAGAAGACAAGGGTGGCATAAGATAGCCAGTGCTTGCAGTGACGTCAGCTAGCAAAGGAAGCTGCTCACAGTTGGCAGTGACTTGGCCAGCACAACACTTTGTGGACTAGGCTAGGGCCTATGCTCTCTGTAGATGGGAAGGACCAGCAGTTTTGAGGCAGCTGGACCCCTTGAAGCAGGTCGTACAAGGCAAATGAGAGCCCAGGACTCTTCAAGAAGTTATCAGAGCTGCTTCTCTGTTATCTGTTTCTCCTCTTCTAAAGCAAACAGCATGACGTCAGCCTCCCCATCTCCCCAGCAAACTGACCTTGAACTCCTGGATCTTCTGCCTTCTCCTTAAAGTGCTAGGATTACAGATATGAGCCACCTTTTCCAGCTTAGATGATATCACCCAGGGTTTTATACATACTAGCACAGTCTTATACTGTCTGACTTTGAGTGTGTGTGTGTGTTGTGTACAAGCATTGGTACGTGTAGGTATGCAGGTATGTGTTCATGTGTGTGCTATGTGCGGAAGCCTGAAGACAACCTTAGGTGTCTTTTCTCAGGCAATGCTCGCCTGTTTTGCGACAGGCCCCTGCCTGACTTGGAACTTGCCTGTAGGCCATCCTAGCTGGCTAGCGTGTCACCTGTCTCTGCCTCCTCAGCTCTGGAATTGCAAGCATGTGCCACCAGACTTAACATTTTCCACATGGGTTCTGGGTTTGAACTCAGGCTCTGAGCTCTGTGTAGTAGGTGACTTACCAACTAGGCTGCCATCCCAGGACTCTCTCTTGTCCTGTGAATTGAACCCAGAAGCTTGCAAGTCAGTCCAATAAAACTGAGCCAGTCCAATACACCCCAGTCCAAAATCCAGTCTGCCTAGGATGCTCTGCTTGATTCTGAGGTCTGATCACTCTCGATTTATATGCTCTCTCTGATTTATGCTGTTGGGCCATGTAGAAGCTAAATGCAGCCAATGTTATTTTATCCTAGTCAGAACTGAAAACTCATGCCTTATCTTTTAACTTTGTTTATGGCACCATGTGAGACATTCAAATTGTCATTCAAATTACCACTCTTTCACTTTATGGTTTTTAAGGACATTTTATGTGTATTTAAGGATCTCTGTCAATGCAATGTGTGTATTTAAGCAATATGTCTACATAAAGTCTTTTCCAAGTTATAAATATATTTACATATTTTTATTTAATAGCTTTATGGTACACATGGGCATAAAATACATGTAAAGTAATTTTTATCAGGAAGTGATTTTATATCTTAGTTTTTATTCTTCTTAATTCTTTAGATGTTGAAAATTTTACTATAGGTAGTTAATTGTCCCTAAAGCTTTTTATTGCATAGATTTTTCTCCCCATTGATTAGAAAAGTTCCATTTATTATGGACTGAATGTATGAGTGTCTATTTCAAGAAAGTTCTGCTCTGTTGCTCTATTGATTTAATCCATTCCTTTTTTCCTATATCCAATCATTTCAGCTGCTGCTCCATAACACTCTGTTTTCCAGATAAACATCATGATTGTTTTTTCTGGCTTATCAGGGTGTTTTTAGAACTTTGCTGAGACTGGATAGACTTCATAAGCAGAAGTGATCAGACTCAGGCCTGATATCTTTGAAGTAGCAAAATTTTTCACATAAAAATGTGCTCTGTATTTATTGTTACAAGAAAAAGAGCCTTTTATTGGAATAAAAGCAGGAGCTGTTGGGGGAAAAAAGATACACCTTAAATTAAAAAAAATGGATAAGAGGGAGAAGGGAAAGAAGGTAGGAGGTTGTTACTGGGAGGGGTAGGAAGGAGGGGTCTATAATTGAGATATAACTTGAAGAAATAAATAAATGTTGGAAAAAATGGAAAATAAAATGAACAAAAAATTTCTAAAAAGTTCTCTGGGCCATTTAGCTACATGACTTTATGACTTTCCAAAATGTTTTATGGAATTCTCATGAAACATTGTGCATTTATAATGAGGCTTATTTCAATCTTTATTGATTCTGTTACCACTGGGCTTCAGGATCACCTCTAGTCCATTTCCTAATAGTGTGCTGCTGTGATGGCGTAGAAGAATCATCACAGCTTTCTTCTGTGCAGTATGCCCTCACCTGGTTCTCCCTGAATGCCTGATGGCAGGTTTGCTTGGATTTATTTGTTTGTCTATGATGGCCTTTAGTGGATGTTGGAAGGATCTTGGCTATGTGATTGTCTTATTTGATTTTAATTCCCGACTTGAAACAGTTCATAGTCATTTGAGAAGAAAGCCTCAGTTGAGGAATTGCCTGGATCAGATTGGCCTGGGCCCTGTGCAGGGAACTGTCTTTATTGGCAATTGATGCAGGAAGGCTCACCTCAGTGTAGTTGGTTCTGTTCTGAAGCTAGTAGTCCTGGGCTGTACAAGAAAGCTAACTTAAGTGTGAGCCGAGAGCTGGCCAGACAGCAAGCCGGGCATGGGCAAGCATACAGTATTCTTCCATGGTTTCTGGCCTCAAATTCCTGCTTGAGTTCCTGCCCTGACGTCCCTTGATATGGGCCGTGACCTGGAAGTGTGAGTCAAATAAACCCTTTCCTCCATAAGTTGCTTTTGGTCAGAGGATTTTATCATAGCAGCAGAGATCAAGAAAAAGTAGTATTCAGTTTTGACTGTGAGGCTTAATGACACCCACAGATGATGTCTTATTCTGTGTACAGAAAAGCCGAGATGTGAGAGTAGCTCAAGGGATACAGACGTGTGACATGGTGACAACATGTGACAAGGCAAGTCCATCCAATACCACTACTCACAGATAAAAGCCTTTAAGTATTCCGTATTGCACATGGGTTAAAAGACAAGGCAGGGGAAGCCAGAAGGAAACTGTGGGCTCCTGTAGGCTAGATTTCCACCCCCAGCCATGGAACAGCTCCAATCCTGAGCCACCTTTTTCTAAACAGATTTTCCTGCTTTTTGTCTATTTTCTTATCCCTCCAACGATTCCATCTATGTGCTGTTTTATACGACTTCATCAATATTTGTGTCCCACAGGAACACTTTCCTTAGACCAAGTGCAATAGTTCACTCTTGTAATCTCAGCACGGGAAAGCAGAATACAGGGATTCTTGGAGCTTGCTGACCAGTCAACCTAGTCTACTTGGGGAGTTCCAATGAGAGACCTTCTTTTAAAAACAAGGTGGACAATAACCAAAGAACACAACTGAGGTAGTCCTCTGGCCTCTGCATGTATGCCCACATATGTTCATCCCCATCCTGACACACACACACACACACACACACACACACACACACACACACAAATGTCTGTCTCATTTTCTAGTGTTACAAATTTAATTTTCTAATTTTTGGCTTCTTGAAATGGCTTAGTGTATAAAGATACCTATTTCCAAGCCTGACAAAACTGAATTCTATCCCTGGGACCCATCAGGTAGAGAGAGAGAATCAACTTCTTCAAGTTGTGTACTGAGTCATGTGTGTGCATATACACACATACAAAATAAATTTGTGCATACAAATTACACAAATTTGTAAACAATACAAAATATATTAAAATTAAATAAAAATATTTTTTAAGAGTTGTATTGTTGGGTGGCACTTCTAGGGAGTTAGAGGGGAAGTGGGTAGGTAAAGCTTCCTCAGTCAATTCCTTGTCTTTGTATTTCCTCCTAGGCCCACGTTTGTATCTCATGGCTTATCTGTCTGTATCCACACCTAGGACGTGTAGCCATCCACCCCTCCTCCCATCAGCATGCCAAATGTTAGAGAAGGACATTCCTTAAACTGCGCTGTGATTATTAACTTTGTCAACGAGAGAACATCTAGAAGCACATAGGAGATGAGCTCTAGGCATGTTTATGAGGAATTATCTGGATTCATTTAGTTGAAGTGGGATGAACCACTTTGAATGTGGATGACACAATTACACAAAATAGAGACTCAGACTAAGTCAGGCATAGGAAGTTAGCTGAGCACCAATAACCACCTCCCTCTGCTTCCTGTCTGTGGGTGCACTGTGACCAACGGCCTCACACTCTTGCTTCATGCCTTCCCTGTCATGATAGTCTGTACTCAGAAACTGTGAGGAAAAGGTAACTTTACTTCTTCAATTATTCCCATCAGATTTCTGTGTGCCCATGAGATTAGTAACTAACACATATATAAAGCTCAAAGCCTTCCCTCACTATTTAGCTCAACGGGCTATGCATTTTCTGAAGTGCTTATGCAAAATACAAAAGTCTAGCTGTATGCGTGCATCAGAAAGTGCCCAGTCCCCCAAGGTGCCATTAATAGACTAAGTCTGTATTATTGATGAAAATTCTTGAACCAGGAAAGTTATATGGAATGGTATAATACACCTTTATGCATCTATCACCCATTTGTAACAATAACCAACCTTTTCCTTTTATTTCTGTCAGTTTTGGCTTGTTTGTTTCTAAGCATGCACATAGCAAAATTGCATTCAAAATCAACACTCTAATGAGGTGTTTTTGTCCCTGCTTACCTACAACTCCAGTGAATACTGAAATACATGGCTCATATTCAAGGCTTAGATTATGAGCTACATGGGTTTTATTGTACATGTGAGGAATATTTTGCCTTTCCTATTCCATCTATATCTTCTTCCAATTTGTCTCTACATTAGTACCACTGTTATTATCATCATCATCAGATTTTACTATCTATAATATATATTTATTTACTTAGATAAGAAATATATATATATATTTAGTGGCATGAAAATCTTAGTCAACCTTTGACTAAGGTTGACTAGTGAAATACTGTCTACTGGGCTGGAGAGATGGCTCAGAGGTTAAGAGCACTGGCTGCTCTTCCAGAGGTCCTGAGTTCAATTCCCAGCAACCACATGCTGGCTCACAACCATCTATAATGAGATCTGGTGCCCTCTTCTGGCCTGCAGGTATACAGGTTACTCACTCACCTTTTCTCTCTTTCATGTCTGTTGCTGTGATAAAATATCTGGACAAAAAGGATCTTAGGAAGAAAAGGTTTATTTTATCTCAAAATTCCAGGTTACAGTGCACTATAACAAAGAAGTCAAGGTATCGGGAATTTAAAACAACTAGTCACACCACACCCACAGCCAAGCGCACAGAAAGCTAAGTGCATGCATGTTCAACTTATCCCTAAAGACTGGCACTGCCCACAGTGGACTGGGTCTTTCTGTATAAATTATCTTAAATGAGACAGTCTTCTACAGAGAGGCCCATGGTTAAACCTAAAGTACAGAGTATTTCTTTTTTTTAATATTTTATTTATTTATTATATAGAGTGTTCTGTCTGCATGTATACCTGCAGGCAAGAAGAGGGCACCAGATCTCATTATAGATGGTTGTGAGCCACCATGTGGTTGCTGGGAATTGAACTCAGGACCTCTGGAAGAGCAGCCAGTGCTCTTAACCTCTGAGCCATCTCTCCAGCCCAGTAGACAGTATTTCATTGACAGTGTCTTCCCTAGTGATTCTAGGTTGTGACAGTTGAAAGTTAAAGCTAACCATCGCACCTCATAATTTAGAATTTTCCATATTTCCACAAAGTTTCTCTTATTCTTTCTAGTGCAGTCCTCAACCTTCCCCAAACACCCATTTTTTTCTAATCATTTCCACTTGGTGTGCTAGTTGCTTTTGGACTTATCCAGAACTTCATATACATGAACATCACAATGTTCTCTGTCTAACTTCCTTGATCTGCAGTCTGTGAGGTTTCTCTCTGTTGGCCTGTGACTGAGTAAACTGTTTCTCTTCAGTCTTAGAAAAACTTACATCATATGACCTTGCCATAATTTGTCCATATTGTGTTGGCAATTGTAGTGGTTTGAATAGGAATAGCCCCCACTGACTCCTGTGTTTGAATGCTTGGCACTATTAGGAAGTATGGCCTTGTTAGAGTAAGTGTGGTCCTGTTGGAGGAAGTGTGTCACTGTGACATGGGTTTTGAGGTCTCCTATGTTCAAGTTACGCCCAGTGTGGCACACAGTCTCTTTCTGCTGCCTGCAAATCAAGATGTAGAACTCTCAGCTCCTTCTCCAGCACCATGTCTGCCTGCATGCTGCCATGTTTTCTGCCATGATGATAATAGGCTAAACCTCTGAAACTGTAAGCCAGCCCCAACTAAATGTTTTAATTTTTAAGAGTTTCCATGGTCATGGTGTCTCTTCACAACAATAAAAGCCTAACCAAGACAATAGTCATTAGATATTGTCCATATTTAGGTGGTTACTGAGAAAGCCACTGTGACATTTATCTACTACTGTTAGACAAACATACACTCCCATTTCTTCTAGATAATGGCCAGAAATGGAGTGCCAGAGTCAAAGGGTGAGGGCATGCTTAAGTCATCTGACATAACTCAGTGCCTTCTGCTGCTGCGTTTTCTCATGAACCAGGGCATTCCACATTCACATCAGCTAGTTATGCTGGCTTCTCTCCTGACAAGATTCAGTGAGGCCAAAGTTTCTTGCTTTGAGCCTTCTGTGGGTAACAGTGGCCTTCACTGTGATTTTGCTTTGCACTCCCTTGCTGACTGGTAAAGTGAAGATTTTTTTTTTCCCATTTGTCTACTGGCCGTTGATGCACCCCCAGTTGCACAGTGGTTGGTCAAGTAGTCAGTCATTTCAATGTGACCATCATTTTATTTAGTTTCTTGGGTCCTTTACATATTCTTCAAACTCTGTCAGAGATGTTTCCTCTGAATATTTTATCTAAGTCTTGCTATTTCATTTAATGGTATCATTTACATGACATCAGATCAGCTAACCTTTTGTTCTTTGCCTGTATTAGCTTCTGTGCCCACATAGAAATCTATATTTATTCAAAGCCACAAAATATTTCCCAATGCATTCTTTCAAAATCTTTATAGTTTTGTTTTATGTATCAACTTATATGACTCATGTTGAGTTTTTTCTTAAATCATACTTTTTAATCATTTAATCTTTGAAATCTTCATATCTTCATTCAATATATCTGTTCTAGTTTGTTTTCTTTTCCTGTGACAAAATCCTCTGACCAAGGTGAACCCACGAGATCACATCCGGCAAACTCGGGGACTAGTGAGGATTCCTCGTGGGACCCTCAGACACTCAGGTAGACAGACCTACCCAAACCACTGGGCACAACACAGTGGGGATCCAAGGCAGCGGAGAGCAGAGCAGGCAGGGTGCATCAGGGCACGGATCCAACCACAGAAGGAGGCAAAAGCCATTAAGCCACTAAGCGGCTAGCAGGGAGGCACAAGCATATCTGGGTTTACCCAGAAAGGGTTGGACAGGTAGGTCCCTCTACTGGATATACAATCACTTGGAAGAACATTGCGCTCAGACAGGGCAGAGGGTTGCTCCTCCTGCACTGGTACAGTCTCCCACAGGTCTCATTACTGCAGGGTCTTGGGAGGTAGCACCAACTTCCAGATAGAGGTACCTCCCTGCTACCTGAGTGCCCAATATTCACACAGTTACTGCAACACCCTAAAGAGGACTAGAAGTGACACTGAAACAGTCCAGAAGACACCAGGAACAATCAGCTTAGGGCAACCAGATGGCTAAAGGTCAGCAAAAGAACAAAACTGACAAAACTCAGGGAAATATGACTCCAATGAACTTCAGCGAGGTTAACACAGCAAGCCCTGGACAACACACTAGAGCTGAAACACATGAAAAGGATGACAAATCTATACTTAGGAAAATGATGGAATCCTTTCAAGAAGAAATTAAAATACTGAAATAATACAAAGAATCCTCAATTTTACAAATAAAAGCATTGGAGACTACCATTAGAGACCTCCAAGCCAACACAGCCCAACATGAACAGGAAAGAGACAAGGCAATAAAAGATTCAAAAGATTTGAAATATTTTCAGACAAAGACAAGCAAATTGGAACAGGAAACATATAAAATGAATAAAATGTTTCAAGACTTGAAATTGGAAGTAGAAGCAATAAAGAAAACACAATCAGAGATAATCATGGAGGTGGAAAATCAAGGGAAGAGAACAGGAACTACGGATATGAGTATCAAAAATAGGATACAAGAGATGGAAGACAGGATCTCAGGCATGGAAGAAATCAGTACAACAACCAAAGAAAATGAGAAATCTAAAAAAGTTCTCACACATAACATCCAAGATCAAAGACTCAATGAAAAGACAGACACTAAGAATTATAAGCATAGAGGAAAGAGAAGACTCCTGAATCCAAGGTCCAGGAAACATCTTCAACAAAATCATAGGGGAAAACTTCCCAAACCTAAAGAGAGAGATGCCAATAAAATTCCAAGAGGCATACAGAACACCAAATAGATTAGATCAGAAAAGAAACTCCTCTCACCACATAATAATTGGAACACCAAATGTACAGAACAAAGAAAGAATATTAAAAGATATAAGAGAAAAAGGTCAAGTAACATATAATGGCAGACCCATCATAATTACACCTGACTTTTCCTCAGAAACTTTAAAAGCCAGAAGGGCCTGGGCAGACATCCTACAAGCCCGGAGAGAACATAGGTGCCCAGCCAGAATACTATACCCAGCAAAACTCTCTATCAACATAGATGGAGAAAACAAGATATTCCATGAAAAAAAAAACAAATTTAAACAGTATCTATCCACAAATCCAGCCCTACAGAAGATTTTAGAAGGAAAATTCCAACCCAGAGAAGATAACTATACCCAAGAAAACAGAGGAAGCAAAAAAACTCCACTGCAGCTAAACCAAAAGAAACACACAACCAGAACCTACAACAAAATATAATAGGAAATAACAACCTTTGTTCATTAATATCCATCAACATCCATGGACTCAACTCCCCCAAAAAAGACACAGGCTTACAGAATGGATCTGTAAACAAGACCCATCATTTTGCTGCATACAAGAAATGCATCTCACTAACAAAGATAGATGCTACCTCAGAGTAAAGGGCTGGGAAAAGGTTTTCCAAACAAATGGACCCAGGAAGCAAGCTGGAGTAGCCATCTTAATATCAAATAAAATTGACTTTCAACTGAAACCAACCAAAAGAGATAGACAAGGGCACTACATACTCGTTAAAGGAAATATCCATCAAGATGACATCTCAATATTGAATATCTATGCCCCAAATACAAGGGCACCTACATTTGTAAAAGAAACTCTTCTAAAGCTTAAACCACACATCGATCCCCACACATTAGTAGTGGGAGATTTCAATACCCCACTCACAACAATGGACAGGTCATCAAGACAGAAACCAAACAGAGAAATAATGAGCCTAACAGAGATCATGAACCAAATGGACCTAACAGATATCTACAGAACTATTCACCCAAACACAAAAGAATACACCTTCTTCTCAGCACTGCATGGAACCTTCTCCAAAATCGACCATATAGTCAGACACAAAGCATGCCTCAACAGATACAAGAAAACTGAAATAACCCCTTATATCTTATCAGACCACCATGGAATAAAGCTGGACTTCAACAACAACAGAAATAACAGAAAGCCTACACATTCATGAAAACTGAGCAACCCTCTACTGGATGACTACTGGGTCAGGGAAGAAATAAAGAAGGAAATCACAGACTTCTTAAAATCCAACGAAAATGAAGGGACAACATACCCAAACCTATGGGACACAATGAAAGCAGTGCTATGAGGAAAGTTCATAGCACTAAGTGCCTTCAAAAAGAAAATGTGGCATATTAGTCATATTTAGCTCATATTAGTGAATTAACAGCAGAACTGGAAGAACTGGGAAAAAAAGAACCTACAACAAAATAATAGGAAATAACAAGCTTTGTTCATTAATATCCATCAACATCCATGGACTCAGCTCCCCCCAAAAAAGACACAGGCTTACAGAATGGATCTGTAAACAAGACCCATCATTTTACTGCATAGAAGTTTGCTGCAAACACTCCCAAGAGGAGAAGACAAGAGGGAATTACCAAACTCAGGGCTGAAATCAACAACTTAGAAACAAAAAGAACAATACAAAGAATCCACAAAACCAAGAGTAGGATCTTTGAGAAGATCAGCAAAGTAGACAAGCCTTTAGCTAAACTAACTAAAAGGCAGAGGGAAAAAACTCAAATCAACAAAATCATAAAAGAAAAGGGAGAAATAACAACAGACATTGAGGTAATCTAGAGAACCTTTAGATCCTACTTTAAAAATCTATACTCCACCAAATTTGAAAACCTAAGCAAAATGGACAGTTTTCTTAATAGATTCCACCTTCTGAAGTTAAATAAAGATCAGTTTAACAGATTAAACAGCCCTATAACCTCTAAGGAAATAGAAACAGTCATTAAAAATCTCCCAACAAAAAAAAGCCCAGGGCCAGATGGTTTCAACACAGAATTCTACCAGACCTTCAAAGAAGAGTTAATACCAATACCCTTCAAACTCTCCCACAAAATAGAATCAGAAAGAACACTGCCAAACTCATTCTATGAGGCCACAGTCACCCTGATTCCTAAACCACACAAAGACCCAACAAACAAAGAGAACTTCAGATCGATTTCCCTCTTGAACATAGATGCAAAAATAGTTAATAAAATACTGACAAACCAAATCCAAGAACACATCAAAATTATATACCATGATCAAGTAGAATTCATCTCACGAATGCAAAGATGGTTCAACATATGAAAATCCATCAACATAATTCACCATATAAACAAGCTGAAAGAAAAAGCCACATGATCATCTCTCTAGATGCAGAAAAAGCATTTGACAAAATCCAACACCACTTCATGCTAAAAGTCCTGGAGAGAACAGGCATACAAGGACCGTACCTAGAAATAATAAAGGCAATATACAGCAAGCCAGTAGCCAACATAAAATTAAATGGAGAGAAACTTGAAGCATTTTAAACTCAGGGACAAGACAAGGATGCCCACTTTCCCCATATCTCTTCAACATAGACTTGAAGTTCTTGCTAGAGTAATAAGACAGGTAAAGGAGATCAAGGGGATACAAATTAGAAACAAAGAAGTCAAATTATCCCTATTTGCAGACAATATGAGAGTATTCATAAGCGACCCCAAAAATTCCACCAGAGAACTCTTATAGCTGATAAACACCTTCAGCAAGGTGGCTGGATACACAATTAATTTTCAAAAATCAGAAGCCCTTCTTTATACAACAAATAAATGTGCTGAGAAAGAAATTAGGGAAACAACACCCTTCACTATAGCCGCAAACAATATAAAATACCTGGGGGTAACTCTAACCAAGCAGGTTAACCTGTCTAATCTGTATGACAAGAACTTCAAGTCCTTGAAGGAAGAAATTGAAGAGGCCTTCAGAAGATGGAAAGATCTCCCATGCTCATAGATAGGTAGGATCAACCTAATAAAAAATGGCCATTCTGCCAAAAGCAATATACAGATTCAATGCAATTCCTATCAAAATACCACCACAATTCTTTATAGACCTGGAAAAAGCAATTCTCAACTTCATATGGAATAACAAAAAACCCAGAATAGCTAAATCAAACCTGTACAATTAAAAAAAAAAAAACCATCTGGAGGTATCACCATCCCAGATTTCAAGCTGTACTACAGAGCAATAGTAATAAAAACAGCATGGTACTGGTATAGAAACAGACCAGTGGATCAATGGAATTGAATTGAAGACCCAGAAATGAACCCACACACCTATGGTCACTTAATTTTTGACAAAGAAGCCAAAACTGTACAATGGAAAAAGGACAGCATCTTCTATAAATGATGCTGGTCCAACTGGATGTTGACATGTAAAAGAATAAAATAGACCCATACTTATCACCTTGTACAAAAGTTAAGTCCAAGTGGATCAAAGACCTTAACATAAGGCAGGACACACTAAATCTATTAGAAGAGAAAGTGGAGAAAACCCTAAAACTCATAGGCACAGGTGACAAGTTCCTGAACAGAACACCAACAGCTCAGGCTCTAAGCCCAACAAACAATAAATGGGACCTCATGAAATTTAAAAGCTTTTGTAAGGCAAAAGACACTGTCATTAGAACAAACAACAACCAACCTACATATTGGGAAAAAAATCTTCACCAACCCCACATATGACAGAAGGCAAATATCCAAAATTTACAAAGAGCTCAACAAATTAAATGCCAAGAAACCTAATAATCCAAACAAAAAATGGGGAATAGAGCTAAACAGAGAATTCACAAAGGAGGAATCCCTAATGGCTGTGAGACACTTGAAGAAATGCTCAGCATCCTTAATCATCAGAGAAATGCAACACAAGAGGACTCTGAGACTCCATCTCACACCTGTCAGAACGGCTAAGATCAAAAGCTCAAATGACAGCACATGCTGGCAAGGTTGTGAAGAAAGGGGAACCCTCCTTCATTTCTGGTGGGAGTGCAAACTTGTACAACCACTATGGAAATCGGTCAGGTGATATCTTAGAAAACTTGGAAGAGCTCTACCTCAAGACCCAGCCATACCACTTCTGGGTATACATCCAAATGATTCCTCATCAAACCACAAGGACATTTCCTCATCTATGTTCATAGCAGCCTTATTTGTAGTAGCTAGAAACTGGAAACAACTCAGATGTCCCTCAACTGAGGAATGAATAAAGAAAAACTGTGGTACATCTACACAATGGAATACTACTCAGCCATCAGAAACAATGAAATCATGCAATTTGCAGCCAAATGGATGGAACTAGAGAAGCTCATCCTGAGTGAGCTAACCCAGATGCAGAAGGATGCACATGGAATCTATTCACTTATAATAGGATTTTAGCCATATAGTACAAGATAACTACAGTACAACCAATGTACCAAAGGGAACAGGAACCTAGACTTTGTTTCCTATCTATGAGACACTTTGCCCTAGTGGTGCTGCCTTGTAGGCCCCCAGGGTATGAGGAGGCTCTTGGCCCTCATATGACTGCTGAACTGGGATGGGAGACTGTTATGTAGGGACACTCCACTCCAGAGGAGTGGGATGGAAGGGATAGCAGGTAATGGTGGGTGGGCAGGACTGGGAGTGTTGGAAAGAGGACACTGTGATGGAGATGTAACCTGAAGTAACAAACAAATATTAAAAAAAAATCCTCTGACCCAAAGTTCATTTCCATCCACACTTTCTGTTTACAATCCATTATGGATGGAAGCCAAGACAGGAACTTAAGCAGGAACCTGAAGTAGAAACCATGGTAGTGTGCTGGCTTATGCTCAGCAGCTTTCTCGTACATCCTAGGCCCTCTTGCCTAGGGCTGGAGCCACCCACAGTAAACTAATCCCTCCACACTCATTATCAATCAAGACAATTTCTGATAGATATGGTCACAGGAGAATCTGATCAAGGCAATCAGCTGAGGTTCCCTCTTCTCACATAAGTCTAGATAATATCAAGTTGACAACCTTTTGTCATATTATCCCATGTCTACTATCTACTCCCATGTTCAACTATTCTCAGGCCCTCTCCAACACATCTTCCCGCCAACTTCCTGTCTTTTTTGTGTTGTTTTATAACCTTCCAAGTACATATACTCATATGTTCATGGATATGGAGCCATGAACTGGGTCATGAGCAAACTATCAGTGGCCACAGCCTCAAAGAAAAATAACTCACCTTCCCTCAGCAGCCATCATCTGCCAATAGTTCCTCATTGAGGAGTAGGACAATGAATTAATTTTTGGTTGGGATCTGAGGAAGATGAATCTTTTCCCTTTCCTTCATCTCATTCCTTTAATACCCATCATTGAAAAAATTTACATTCAAATTGTTCTTTTATGTTACTATTCATACAGGTGTGTATTTAGACTCTGAACATTCCAACATTCTAGTATTAATTCATTATTCCTTCTCTCCCTCTTTCACCTCCTACATATTACATATCTCTACACTTTTCCTCTTTCCCCTCTCAAATTCATGTTGTCTTGTGTGTGTGTGTGTGTGTGTGTGTGTGTGTGTGTGTGTAGGTCTGAGTACTGGGGTGTGATGAGAGGTACATGGACATTCACAGTCACTTGCACACCTTGACCAGAACTTCTTCTCAGCAGCAACACTCCCAGAAATGGCTTGGTGGGAAGAATGGTAAGTCTGGGACCATAGTCATGGCCTCCATTATCAGATATATACTGGGAAGTTTGAAGGATTGGAAGAATTAATAGACACCAAAATGCTCCGAAAGCTGTAAAGCATTCATTTACCAACACAATGTTGTTTTATTGCTCTCTTCCTCCTCAATAACCTTGCACCCTTCATCAATAATTCTGCTTGGAATCTGACGAATGGCACTTTAGTTATGCATGCAGAGGAGGGAAGAGCTCACTTATTGACAGTCTCTTGATTCATGAAGGGAAAATAATTAAGGGTCACATAAAAGGATGACTTATGCTGCTTTAGTTACCTTGTATAGAGTGAGGTATAACATAGCTGAGCCCTGCTGGCAGAGATCTGAAGAGAAGAGCCTGAGCATGGAGGCCTGGTGAGATTACACCAATCTCACCCATCCCAGCAGGTTCTGTGCACTGTTTACCTTGAGGTTCCCTTAAGTTACCTCTCCTTTGTAACTTTCTGACCCTTCAGTTATGCCTCCTGTTCAGCATCCCCCTTCCTATGTTGGTTACATTTCTTTGCATATATGTGTTTTTAGATCTCTCTTTGAGAGTGGGATGGATTTGTGTCAGAACTCACCCTAGGTATACAAGTGCCCAGAACCACAGTGTTAACCATTTCCAAGGACGATGAGCAGAGAACAACACAGGCTTCTAAGTAAAAGGCGAAAGATTTACACGATCTGAAGAGAAACCACACCCTAGGTATACAAGTGCCCAGAACCACAGTGTTAACCATTTCCAAGGACGATGAGCAGAGAACAACACAGGCTTCTAAGTAAAAGGCGAAAGATTTACACGATCTGAAGAGAAACCAGAGTATCACAGGCTTCTAAGTAAAGGAGCTAGTATGTTAGTCAGATTTTTATCACTGTGACAGAATTTAAGAACCTGTTAAGGAGGGAAGTTTATAAGTTGTTGGGGTTTTGTTTCTTTTTTTATGATTGGATATAGGATGTCATATTTAGGCGCATATCATGAAGGTGGCTGCTCACTGTATACCAGCCCAGAAGCAAAGAAAGGAAGAAGGGACTATGGCACTGCTGTCTCCTCCAAAAACAACACCTCTCACCAGCTAGCCCTTTCCCTCAGACCCATTTCCTGAAGGTGTTACCATTTCTCAGTAGCACCAGTCTTTAGAAACAAGCCTTCAATACGTGGGCCTTTAGGGAATCCCCCAAATTCCAAACTTGAACAAATGGTTACATTCCTGATTGACAGTAGGAGAGGGAAGGAGCTGGTGAAAGAGTGGAAAAAAATGGAATCTGTACTTGTTTCTTTTTTTATCTATGTGAAAAAAATACATGGACAAAAGGAACTTAAGGAAGAAAGGGCTTATTTAGCTCACAGTTCAGGGGGAGAGACCACCAGTTTCCATGTTTTCCCTGCCTGTTGCCATGTTGATCTCACCGAGAAATACTCTATTCCTCTGGCCACCTCTTAGAGATTCTATAACCTTCCCAGATACAATCACCAGCTGGAGACCAAGTGTTCAAGCACATGCACCTATGAGGTACATTTCACATTTCAGTCACAACAGTAACCAATATATATATGCAAATGCCAAGAGACCCCAGATAACTAGTCGTGGCTACTAAAGATGGCATGGGGATTCCAGAGATAGACAAGGAATTATCCTATGTTCACAGCCTTACAGGAAGCTTGCTGGGATACTAGTCAGTCTCATAGTCTGGCCAGTTTTTCAGTGCTTTCCTATATAATTTATTTAATTCTAATTCCATGCTTTCTCTTTACTCACTTATCTGTTTGTCCAAAAGCCCCAGTGTTGTTATTGAAACACTGGGAAGGAGCTGCAGGATCATCTAATACTTTCAAGGTGCAGTGTAATGGAATTAAGGCTATGCAGATCAGCCTGGCAACTGGCAGCTCACAGTTCTGGGCAACCATAGAGAGAGTGCTCTGAAGGCTCGGGAATCTGAAAGGAGCTTGTATCTTAGCATTGTTTGAATGCTATAGAGATCTGAGCTGAGGTGGGTGGAGCCCAGATTGGACTGAGGCCTGTGAAAAGCCCCAATGGAGGCGTGGCTACAAAGTCAGAGAAGTCGAGGGAACTGTGAACCTGCAGGACACAGCAAAAGACTGAAAGACCACAAGACAATGCCCTATGTAAACTAGGGAGCTCCATGTGAATCTCTTTCTCTTGCCCCCATGGACAGAGGAAAGGTGAGCCCATGCACAGGACACTCATCTCCCCTGAGGCCATGCTAAAATAGCCTAAGCCCTGAGACAGAAAGGAACTCTAAGCCAAAGAGACGGACAGTGGTCAGCAGAGGAAGCAAAGAGGCCTAAGGTATGCTCTTGGGAAAACTGAGACTGGCTTATGCCACAGTGACAGAAGCAAAGCAACTGTGAGGAGACCTCAGAGATAGAGGATACATTTCTGAAGAGACTGGACAGGCATTAAATCCTTTTTGAGGAAACCAGGGAACTGCTATAGGCCTTAAAGCCTGGCTAGATCTAGAAGCCAAATAGTAGGCTGAAAAACATGCATGGGCTGAGGAGACTGTGAAACTGATTGATTGCATGAGCCAATTGGCAACGTTAGGCCCGGAGGAAGCTGAACCAAGCTAAAGATAAGCTTGCTATTACCGCCAGAGCTAAACTGCCAACCACAATGCCCATATGGACCTGGGCTAGAGAATTTTAATATCCTTTCAAGAAAATGAACATAAGGTTAGCTGGGTGTTCTTGGGTATTAAGTGTTTATAGGTATTGGTCTATAGGTAGTAGATATTGTAGGTTATAGTATATAGATGGTTTTTAAGTATTGATAAATATAAATGTTTTAAATAAAAATGTTCTGTTATAGTGCAGTCCAGAGTCAAAAGCCTGGGACAGATCCACCCAGGGCATGCATGGTTCACAGGTTTACTCCTGCTGAATAGACACCATATCCTCTTCAGACCAACACATCTTAAATAATTTGTGCATGCTTTCCAGTTTGGATTGGATTTCTAGTGTAAGACTTCTTAAACTTATCCACTCACAACTTCTTTTCACCTGAGAAACTTTCATGTGATTCCCAAGATATAGGTTTGTAAATTAACTGTACACATAAACATTTGCTAGTAATAAATCATAGAGAAGTTTGCTTTAAAATGATCCTTTGGTATGAATATAATTTTACCATTTTGGTATGCATGTAATTTACCACTAAAGACAAAAGCAAATTTGCATGCTAATGAGGGGAATATACTTGGTTTTGCATAAGGAATTAAATCTTGGCTGAATATTTGATACTGCAGGATGCAGAGTATCTTCGGTGTTTTCAGAGTAGATTGATATTTTGATCTTATAGTCAGCAACTCTGAGAATACCACTTTCCATAAATGTTTAGTGCAAAGAGGCATAAGTGTGTTTAAGGCCACTTAAGAAATTGTTGGAAATTCTCCTCTCATCTGAAGCCAAAACACATTTAATTACATTTTAAAGACATTCAAGACAGCCACGAAAATAGCATATTATATTTTAGTTCTTCATGAGATTTGTGTGTATTTTGATCATATATCCCTATTTCTCCAGTTCTTCCCTGATCCAGCCCCACCTCTACACCCACTTAATTTCCTTTCATTGTTATTTTGACCCCATCAAGACCAATTTCTGTGGCACAAATGTCCCTGGATGTATGACTTTCCACTGGATCTTGGTTGACTTACCAGAGGTTACATTCTTAGAAAAAAGCTCACTCTTCCTCTACAAGCAACTAATCATTGCCAATAGTTCCTCTTCTAAGGTAGTATTTCATACCCAACTCCCTCTTCTATATATTTAGTCTGGCTTGAGTTTATATGGATCTTGTATGCTCTGTCACAAATGTGGTAAGGTCATGTGTAGAGCTGACCTTCCGTGTCCACAAGACACTGTTCTGCAGTAGTTATCAACCATCTCTGGCTGTTACACTCTTTCCAACCCCTCTTCCACAATGAATCCTGGGTCTTAGAAGGAAAGAGTACGGAATATATGTTCCATTTAGTGTTGAGCATTCTGCAGTCTCTTATTTTCTGCATTTTGGCCAGCTTTGGGTATCTGTGCTAATCACAAATAGAAGCTTTTCTGGTGGGGGTGTTGAGAAATGCATTGGTCTGTCTATAATGATGTCATTGGGAATTAGTTTAATGCTGTGCTAGCATAATAATAGCAGTTTCTCCTCTAGGGTCTAAGACCTACCTAGCCATGATTTCTTGGCCTGATAATGGTGCCAGTTATGAGCTTCATCTTGTCAAGCAGCCTTAAATACAATTATAAGTGTTTGGTTACTCCTATGATGTTCATGCCACTATTGAATCTGTGAGCATGTCTTTCCGGGTCAGTCATTATTCTAGATCCCAGGATTCACATCTGTGTGGAATTGATGATTACTTTTCCACAGTTCTAGGAATAACTCCTTTCAGCACTATGAAATCTAGCCAGTGGAGACAAAGATTCCATTTCAATGTCAGCCTGATTTTTTTTTTATGTTCTATGATGCAAATAGTTTTTTCTTCAGTAATAGGGTCTTATTATCAAGTTCTGGGGGTCATCCTAAAGCAATAGCAGTACATTGTAATTTGGAGGTCTTTGTCACCTCACTGACCAAAAGCTCCAAAAGAAATAATCCATTCCTGGAACTTGTCTTTTTATTCGTTAGCCTGCAATGTCTAGTAGGGGCATTATTGCTGTATTGTAGGGTAACTCCATTTTAACTCTTGGTGTGTGTGTGTGTGTGTGTGTGTGTGTGTGTGTGTGTGACAGAGAGAGAGAGAGATTCTATGGTGTAGATTTCCATATCATTTTTCAAAATGTCATTAGTGTTATTTAACCCTGTCCTGCCCTTTCCTCCTCAACGTGTCTTAGTTAGGGTTGCTATTTGTGATAAAACTCTAAGACCAAAAGTAACTTGGAGAGGAAAGGGTTTATTCCAGCATGAAGTTCCACATCACAATCCATCATCAAAAGAAGTCAGGGCAGGAAGCCAAGCCAAGAACCTAGAGGCAGGAGCTGAAGCAGAAGCTAAGGAGGAATGCTGCTTACTCGCTTGTTCCTTATAGATTGCTCCTCATAACTTGCCTAGGTTGCCTTATACAACGCAGGGCCCACCTTCCCAGAGTTAGTGCCACCCCTCCCCCAGTGAGTTGGGGCCTCACATAATAAATGTTAATCAAAAAAATGCCTTATAATATTGCCCACAGGCCAATCTGGTGGCAGCATTTTCTAAACAGAAGTTCTCTCTTTTCAAATGACTCTTAACTTGTGCTACACTGACAAAAAGCTAGCCAGGACAAACCCCAATTTAACCTTTTGTGTTCCATCATTCCCTCTTAAACTTTCAAAAAAGTGCATTCTGTTTAATGTTTTCTGTGAAAGCCCCTAAACAACAGACTTGAAGAGGCAAAGCTAATATCCACAAACATGCAACATTTGTCTTTCTAGAGCTGGGTTACCTCTCTCAAAATGATTCTTCCTCTGGATCCATCCATTAGCCTGTGAGCTTCATTTTTATTAATAGCTGAATAATTTTCAGCCGTGTATATACTATCCATTTTTCAGTGGATGTTCATCTAGACTCTTTGTGTTTCATAGATATTGTGACTAGGGCGGCAATGAATATAAATGAACAGATATTTCCATGGCAAAACAACAAATTTTAAAATCAAACATTCTAACACTACAATCCAAAAATATACTATATGCCAATAAAACTGTCCCTAGAGGCATTGCAGATGTGGCGTCTGTGTCACATGTGTGTCAGTAGGTGGCACAGAGGAGAGAGGCAATGTCTACACTCTGTGTTCTGACCTATGAAGATCTGAATGACTAATCCCCTAATTTTCCCTGAAAAAGGTGAGCCACAGATGACCACCAGTCCAGCATCACACATGCCTGGGGGATGGGGCAGACCATGCCTGAGATGATCCCTGTGAACCCTTGGGAGAGTGGGTCCTGGACCTCACCTGGGCAGCACAGTAGAGCTGGCCTTGGATATACAGACTGCAGGTGAGTGCAGGAGAGATGTTCGTCCTGCCTCTTGTTGGCTGAGCAGTGTGGTACAGATGAGGGAAAAACACCTTCTTCCCCTCCCTCATTCCTCTACACCTATGGCAGGAGTGAGAGCTAGCCCCAGGGTCATGAGAGTGAGAGAACTGGCCATGTCTTTCACCAACCCCAGCACTTGGGAGAGCTGGCCCTGCACCTCACCTGGGCAGCAGGGTAGAGCCGGCCCTGGTTGTGGAGGTCATTGGTGAGGCAGCCCCAAGGGTGTGAGAGCCAGAGACCCAGTGGGCTGACCAGCTCAGATACCTCTCAGATCCAGATCCAGGGTTTTGAATTGGCTCTTCTAAAATCTACCCCATCGATAATCTGCTGGAGTGCATTAGGGGCCAGTCCTACATTGCAATGAATATTTGCAAGGAAAACTGTGTGGACAAAGGGTATACTGTGGGAGACACTGTGACCCACTACAGCTTCCATAAGATTTTTTTTCCTCTGTTGAGGGGGAGATTGCAAGGGTAGAGAGTGAGTATGAGAGGAGGCATGATGCAAAATTTACAAAGAACCAATAAAAAGTTTTTAAAAGATTCGTTTCTCATAGATATTGCTATAATCTTAGAAATATTAAAGACTTAACCCCAGAAAACTATCCCTAGAAAAGATAGTAGGAACATGTTAAAAGTCTTTGTTTTCTGTAATTAAATCATTGTTTCTATAAGAGGGGAAAACTTAATATGCAAAGTAAGAACAGTACAGTCTATAACATACAAAGTTTCTAAATCTGATCCTTTTACCATGATGTATTCTGAAACCTTTTACCATTGCCCAATTTTTATGCCCCTACATTCAAGTATTCAACTTCATATGTATTTGTGATGCACAATTTTGAAAAAAACTGTGTGATAGTGCATATGTTACTAATACTTCTCTAGTCTTCCTAAGAGAAAAGTAGATCAGTTAATTCAATAAAGGGCACTAAATTATTGTGTTTATTTTTTTATTACTTCAGGTTACATCTTCATCACAGTGCCTTCTTTCTGCCCCTCCCAGCCCTGCCCTACCACCCTCTACTCCCTATCCCTTCCATCACACTCCTCCTGAGTGGAGTGTCCCTACATAACAGTCCCCTGCCCCAGTTCAGCAGTCATATAAGGGCCAAAAGCCTCCTCATACATTGGGGGCCTACAAGGCAGCACCACTAGGGCAAAGTGTCTCGTTAACAGGTAACAAAGTCTATGTTCATGTTCCCTTTGGTGCATTGGTTGTAAGATAGTTATCCTGTACTATATAACTAAAATCTGACTATAAGTGAATAGATGCCATGTGCATCCTTCTGAGTCTAGGTTAGATCACTCCGGATAAGCTTCTCTAGTTCCATCCATTTGGCTGCAAATTGCATAATTTCATTGTTTCTGATAGCTGAGTAGTATTCCATTGTGTAGATGTACCTCAGTTTTGGTTCCATCTCACACCTGTCAGAATGGCTGAGATCAAAAGCTCAAATGACAGCACATGCTGCTGAGCATGTGGAGAAAGGGGAATACTCCTCCATTGCTGGTGGGAGTGCAGGTTTGTGCAACCACTATGGAGGTCAGTCTGGCGATATCTTAGAAAACTTGGAATAGCTCTGCCTCGGGACCCAGCCATACCACTTCTGGGTGTACATCCAAATGATTCCTCCTCACCAAACCACAAGGAAGTTTCCTCATCTATGTTCATAGCAGCCTTATTTGTAATAGCTAGAAACTGGAAACAACCCAGATGTCCCTCAACTGAAGAATGGATTAAAAATTATTGTGGTTCTAAAGCATTTAAATGAAGGGATGTGTGATGGTTGACTGTCAATGTTGACTGGATTTGAAGTCATCTGGGAGACCCACCTCTGGGCTTGTCTGTAAGGGGGTTTTCAGAGACATGTAACTGAGGAGGGAAGAGTCACCGTGAATGTGGCACATCATTCACAGCTGAGGATCCTGAACTTAATAAAAAGGAGAAAGCAACCTAAACACCAGCATTCTTCTCTCTGTTTCCTGACTAGCTACCTCAGGTTCCTGCCACCATGCCTTCCCATACATCCTTCCTTCTTTAAGTTTCTTTTGTAAAGTATTTTGTCACAGTGATGAGAAAAATGACTAATAGAACCAGAAAGTAAAGCAGCTATTTCTACGTGCAATAATGTAACTGACTCTCACAACCATATGTTAAGAACATGGCATCTATTCACTTATAGTCGGATTTTAGCCATATAGTACAGGATAACTATACTACAACCAATGCACCAAAGGGAACAGGAACATAGACTTTGTTACCTGTCAGTGAGACCCTTTGCCCTAGTGGTGCTGTCTTGTAGGCCCCCAGTATATGAGAAAGCTCTTGGCCCTCATATGACTGCTGATCTGGGGTGGGGGACTGATATGTAGGGATACTCCACTCTGGAGGAGTAGGACAGAAGGGTGAGGGGTTAGAGGGTGGGAGGGTGGGACTGGGAGGGGTATAAAGAGGGCACTGTGATGGAGATGTAACTTGAAGTAATAAATAAACATAAAAAAAAGAAAAAGAGTCAGACACACAAAAAACCTCAAAGTTGTATTACTTTATTATTAGAGATACTAAAAGTATATATGAACTAAAAAAGCCATACTTTTACCATAAATATACAGAAAAGTTGAAAATAAAAGGAAAGAACATAATCTGCATAAACACTACCCAAAAAATTGCCATCATCCATGTATTAATGTCAGATCCAGTAAACCTAGAGAATATAAGAATGAAGACAGGGTATCAATGATGATAATGTATTGATATAAACAGATTATGCCAACATTTTATATCTGCAGTGAGAATAAGCATAGCCTAACCAATATGGAGCATTGTTGCTGTGAAGAGACACCATGACCACAGCAACTCTTATAAAGGAAACCACTTAATTGGGGCTGGCTTACAGTTTCAGAGGTTTAGTCCAGTATCATCATGGCAAGGAGCATGGTGGCACTCAGGCAGACATGGTGCTGGAGAAGGAGCTGAGAGCTACATCCAGATCCATAGGCAGCAGGAAAAGAGAGAACCTCTGGGCCTGGTTTGGGTTTCTGAAACCTCAAAGTCCACCCAAGTGACACACTTCCTCCAACAAGACCACACTTTCTAATCCTTTCAAATAATGCCACTCCCTGTTAATCAAGCATTCATATCTGCAAGCCTATGGGAGCTATTCAGATTCACCAAACAGAGCAAAAGTTTAAAATGAATCAAGAAGTAGGCAAATTACTAATTGCCCTTCCTGTATGGCTTGGTCCTGGAAACCTGTCTGGGATGGTGAAGGAATAAAAAAGGACAGGGACAGACAGACTGCTGTCCAAAAAGGACAAAACTTGGAAGCAGGTAAGTCGACAGCCTAGCTCTGCCAAGACAGGGTAGGTAAGTCCTTCATAATTCCTGCTCTACAGTCAATGTCTGTCAGAGAAATGGGGCCAAATGGCTGAAGATTGATGCTGTAATGTATGGAGAGAAAATGGGAACTGTCCAGGCAGCCACTGGTATGTCATTTCTTAGTTTTGGAAGCTGCAGCCCCTGTACTTCCTATATAATCAGATATATTTACCCCTCTCAAGTCTCTGAGGTGGTTGAAGAATAGATAGCTAGAGTCTCATAGTTAAATTTTGAGTTGTTTAGGAATCAAGAGGGTGTTCTGGATCTAAGAAGATGTTTTTAAAATTGTGAGGCAAGTTTGTATGAAAGCTGAGTTAGATATAGAACTTTAAACTCATGGAGATGGTTAGATAGTAGAATGTTAAAGTCAGGTGCCAAATACATATGTACTGGACATTGGGAATGTATGCTAAGCCATATAACTCTCATAATTGTGGCCTATTTATTTCTGTTGTTTTGTATTGTATTTATAGTTATAAGAGAAAGAACCATTATTTGGACTGAAAGGGAGAGCTGTTGGGGGGAAAAAGAAATACCTTAAACTAAAAAAAAAAAAAAAAAA
>CAJQZJ010032473.1:1061435-1117238 GCA_907164525.1 Lophiomys imhausi
TCTCCATATTCTAAATTGCTCTGCAGAATATCTAGATCATGTAATTTGACTCATAAACATTTTGAGATGTCTTTGTGGTGAAGAGCACTTCCACTAGAGGACCCAGGTTCAGTTCCCAGCACCAACAACCAGGTAGCTCACAACTGTCTGTAACTCCAGTCCCAGAGGATCCGCAACTCTCTTCTGGATCCCTAAGGTACCTTCACACATATCATACAAGCACACAGACACACACACACACACACACGTAAATAAATGTAAAATTAAATGTTTAAAAATAATTCTTGAAAAACTCATCCTGAGTGAGCTAACCCAGACTCAGAAGGATGAATATGGCATCTATTCACTTACAGTAGGATTTTACCTATATAGTAGAGGATATCTATACTACAACCAACGCACCAAAAGGAACATGGACATAGACTTTTAATTTTTTATTCTTTTATTTTTATTTTTTTCTTTTATTCTTTTTTATCTGTTTGTCTGCTTATTTGTTTGTTTGTTTTTTAGTTCTCTCTCCCTGGCAATGAGACACTTTTCACCGGTGATACTGCCTCATAGACCCCCATTGTATGAGGAGGCTCCTGGCCGTCATATGACCTATGAACTGGGGGGAGGGACTGTTATATAGGGACACCCCACTCCAGAGAAGCAAGATGGAAGGATCAGGGGATAAAGAAAAAAAATGAAATGTGAAGTTTCGTCCTTTGGCTACTAATTGTCATAAACTGTTTAGGATAATTAAGAAATGCAAACTAATAGTCATGCAAGCCTGTCATTTTGTTAGGTGCTATGACAGTCTATTATAGTTAATTTCTAAGCTAATCAGAAATCAAGTTGCTAAGAGACAAGCAACTTTTGCTTATCCTAATATAAGAGATAGATAGGGCCTCTTCAAAAACCTCAAGAGATCTGCAGAATATGGTATTCAAAGATGTTCGCTTAACTTTAGATTTTTTTGATATAGAGACATGTCAACTCCTGACAGCAGCCCCTATTCTACTCCAAGTAGAAGATGAGCATTGAAGAATCTCCAGTGGGAGATGAATGAATTAGTAGCAACCATATCTCTTGGCAGAAATAACCCCTTGTTCCAACTGTAGACAGAATTCTGTCCAAAAAGGACAAAAATTGGAAGCAGGTAAGTCGACAGCCTAGCTCTGCCAAGACAGGGTAGGTAAGTCCTTCATAATTCCTGCTCTGCAGTCAATGTCTGTCAGAGAAACTGGGCCAAATGGCTGAAGATTGATGCTGTAATGTATGGAGAGAAAATGGGAACTGTCCAGGCAGCCACTGGTATGTCATTTCTTAGTTTTGGAAGCTGCAGCCCCTGCACTTCCTATATAATCAGATATATTTATCCCTCTCAGGTCTCTGAGGTGGTTGAAGAACATATATCTAGAGTCTCATAATTAAATTTTGAGTTGTTTAGGAATCAAGAGAGTGCCCTGGATCTAAGAAGATGTTTTTAAAATTGTGATGCAAGTTAGTATGAAAACTGAGTTAGATATAGAACTTTAAACTCATGGAGATTGTTAGATAGTAGAACATTAAAGTCAGGTGCCAAATACATATGGACTGGACATTGGGAATGTATGCTAAGCCATATAACTCTTATAATTGTGGCCTAATTACCTCTGTTGTTGTGAATGGTATTTATTATTATAAGAGAAAGAGCCATTTATTGGACTGAAAGGGGGAGCTGTTGGGGGAAAAAAGATATACCTTAAACTTAAAAAAAAAGGATGGGGATGGGTGGGTTGAGGCAGAAGAGAGTGGGAGGATGGGACTGGAGGGGGGAGCAGGGAGGGGATTGCAATAGAGATGTAACTCGAAGAAAAAAATAAATTAAATAAAAAAATAATTCAATGTATTTGTTTAGAAAAAGAGGATACTTTTTAAAACATCACATTGTAAAAATTGACCATAATTACTTCATATTATCATTTTCCAGGCCAATGTTCCTACTTCTGATTGTCTCAAAAAATGTTCTTTTTCCTGCTGACGTCTTTGTTCATAGTGGTATCTAACTGAAACACTGGATGCCATGTTTCTTGAGTCTCTTTTATCTGTAGACCTTTCTTCTCTTTTTGTTCCTTGTTGTTTGTTCCTTTTGGTTCTCAAAGCAATTAGTTAGCTTGTCCTATAGATATTTTGTGATTTGTATTTCCTGATTGGATTCCATGGGTTTTGTTATCCTTTGTCTTGTATAATTTGTCCTTGCATGTAGTTCTGAGTATATTTGTGTTAGATGTCAGGAGATCAACTACACCCCTTTCACTGTCTCTCTCATTCCAAGAAGAGCAGACAGGCTCCCCACAGAGGCCTTAAGAGCATGCTCAGGGTGAGGCAAGCAGACATGATCAGATTCCTGCCTCCCTCAGCAACTTGCATTGTGACCTTAAATCCTATTTAGTTCCTAAGCTGCTTTGGCAGCCTCAAGGCACAATCATGGCAGCCCTCGGGGCACATTAACTTTGCACTAAGTCCTTACTTCTAGCCAGAGACTATTCCCCTTTGAGAGTATGTTAAAGTAAGGATCTTCCTCTTTTCTGAAGATTGTTGTTGGGTCTCCTATCCTAGCTTCTCTTGCTGTAGGTGACCAGTATTACTAAAGGGCATTTCATTCAAGTTCATCTTAGCATCCCTACCAAACATGGAAAGTCTTTATTATTTAAGACAATTTGAATTCACTTTTCAGTTCTCTTCCTCCCCCTTAACACCTTCCTCTTTATCTGTCTGTCTGTCTGTCTCTCTCCGTTTCTTTCACTCTGTCCTCCCTCCACCTCTTCTCCCTCCACTTTCTCTCTCTCTCCTATTCAGTCTTCTTTACTTCATCAGTGATGCTGGGTGCTCTCGTAGAAAATGTGCACTACATTTGTCTCTGTGATTACTACAGTCATCAGTCATAACACACCCACCAATTCACTTCCAGTTACAAAACAGGGGCATTCCAGTTTTGATATAGTTCTTCATTTGTGAACTAAAATGACCTAGAAAGAACAACTTCACCCATACAGTGGTGCACATCACATGAGAAGGTGGGGAAAAAATGCCTGCTGCCATTTATAACTAGTTTCTAAACTATCACGATGTCAAAATCTGATAGGAGGACAGACTATGGCAACTGGTTCAGAGATCATTACCAAGCACTAAAAGTCAGTAATGCTCACAGCCTGAGACAAAGGCGCACATGACTAAGCACATTAGCAAGGTTTTCAGAAGCCCCGAATATGGGTGTGGTCAGGTGGGAGAGGGTGTGCAGGAGCAGGAAGATCTTGGAGTCCTCTTCCCCTTTCAGGCTGGTCTCTCTTCAGCCACTCATTCAATACAAGGTGCCCTGATCCTTGGCTCATGTAAGAGAGGGGCTATGGCATCAGCTCCGCCGTGCTAGTCACACATCTCCATAGACAAAGCACAGTGACTAATGTGAATGAATGGGCTGCTCTGGAAACATCAAGCAGTGCCTCAAAATATTAAAGATAGAACAGCCACCAATGCTACTTGCAGGTATTTACCCTAAGGAATCAGAAACGGGGTCACTAAAGCATGGTTGCTCGGTCATGTCCACAGCAGCATTATTCACAATTTCCAAAGAGGGAAACATCTGAAGTGTTGCTGGCAGCTAAGTGAACAACATGGTGTGCACATACAATAGACCACTGCTCATGTTACAACAGGAGTGAACCTTGAAGCACACACTAACAGTTTGGGCCAGCCATGACAGACTACTGTGTGAGTCCACATGCATGAGGTGCTCCAGTAGTCAGATTCAGAGGGATGAAAAGGAGAAGACAGAATTGGAGGCGTGAGGATTCACAGACGGTTTCAGTTCAGTGAGATGAAGAGCTCTGTTAACAGACTATGGCCATACCCCTCACAGGACTGTGAACGTGTTTCGTGTTATGAAACTAATACATTTCAAATAGTTGTGATTGTTAATCTTTGTCCTTTTGTCGTGTATGTGTATCTGTGTGTATATGTGAGTGTGTCTGTGTGTATGTGTATGTGTTCATGTGTGTGGGCGTGTGTGTGTTCATGCATGAGGGTGTGCAGTCAGAGGACAACCTTGGGTGTCAGTTTTCTCCTTCTACCCTGTCTGAGATAAAGTCTCTTATTGTTCTTTGCTGCACACACTAAGCTAGCTTGCCCACAAGCTTCCAGAAATTCTCTTCTCTACCTCCCATCTCACCATGGGAACATAGGATTACAGACATATACCACCATACCCAGATTTTTGGCTGGCTCTTAGAGATCAAACTCAGGTCCCCATGCTTGTATGGCAAGTGCTTTTACACACTGACCCATCTCTCCAGTCCTCTATTTTTTTTCTGCTGTAAAATAAGTGAATGAAAAGGGACTGGGGATATGACTCAGTGGTAGAGGGCATCGCTAGCATGTAGGAGGCTCCAGACACCTACATAGCACTGAAATAAAATAATAAATCCGTATATGGAAGGGTGATGAAAGGATGCATGGCCAAAGACTGGCCAGTAGTTATAACATGAAGTTTGAGAAGACAAAGTGAGAGACAGCAGGACGTCCTGGGATCCCCCAAGAGGGGACTTACACTGGCATGAGCTGGCTGGGGCTTTCAAATGGCAAAAGCATAAGAACAGGCACATACAGTTTGAATTGTGTTCACTAAATCAGGGATAGACCAGGTACAGTGTAAATCAGCTCTTCCCACCACGGACAAGGGGCTGTGGTTACAGCCAGAGAGGTCACGGAAGTATCCCTTTAGAGACTTCCCATTTCAGCCCCTCTCCCGGTCAGCGGCCTCCCCAGACCACTAGCCTTCTCCACATGCCCTTAACTTCCAAGAAAACAGATTGGCGGCAGTAATACTCTTAGAGGTCTACATAATAAAATGATATGATAATTTTAAAGATATTAATCATGAGCAGCAAGACAGCTCACTGGGTGAAGGCACTTGCTGTTAAGTCTGACTTATCCAGGTTGGATACCCAGGGCTCACATGGTGGGGAAAGAGAACTAACTCCTGCAATTCTGCTCTGGCTTCCACAAGTGCACCATGGTCTGGGCATGTACAGACACATACACATATACATACACAGAGGCAAGCACACATGTACCTCATAGTTACATATGCACATGCCACATACACATATGCCACAAAGACAAACACACACCATATACCACACACAGACACACACACACATACAAATGCACACACCACCCAGACAAACACACATGCTACATAAGTAAATGTAAAATCAATTAATAATTTATGTAATAAATGTAAAATCAATTACACTGACACATGCTGATCTCATTATAGTCTCAATCAGGAAACAAAAACTGGACAGGAAATGGAGCTAGGTGACCAAGGCCCATCCCCAGTGATCCACTTCCTCCAGCCACACACCACTTCCTTTAAGGTTCTGAAGCCTTTCTGAAACAGGGAGACCAACTGGGAACAACATTTTCAATCATAGTGACCTGTATGGGACAATCTTCCATTCAAGTCAGCATGTCTCTACAGAAGGGATGTCCTTCGTGACTCTGCCATTGGTCTGGAGGTGGGTATGGGACATATATCAGTGTAGGTATGAGATTTAGTCCCATGTGGATTTTAATTGTCTGTCTCCATTTGGAAGCTGTGTAACTCCAGAAAGCTTGTACACTCTTAGTAAGAACAGCACAGGCTGTCCCACACTGGCCCTCTCTAGCTGCTCCCACTGTGCTTCTGTTTCATTCTTTTCTCTCAGACAATTTCTAGAAATTTCTTCTGGTGTCACCCTGCCTTTGCTCTTCCTTCACCACCATCAGCCCTTTGTATACCACCCCACCTTTGCTCTTGTTTTATGGCTGTTAGCCCTTAATGGCCTTGATTCCTGAGATATTTTCTTCTTTTCTGTGTGTTCCTCTGCATGAACATGAAGTTATTTCTGAGTCCTTTGGTAAGTTCCCTGAGATGGTGTACTCATCTTGGAACAGCTGGGCTTGGCTGAAGCAAAGGTAGACTACTGTATGGAATTTTAACACCTCGGTCAAGACAGTTGAAGCCAACAAGGTAGAGAAACATGTCCAGTGGCAGAAACAGAGGATATTCACTTACCAGGAAGGTATGAAGATGGGTAGAATAATTGCTTGCTTTGTTCTCTTTAGATACAAGATAATGAAATAGGCTGTTACCTCAAGAGTCATGACCCAATACAGTAAAGAAGAAAATGTAGGAAAGGGTAAAAGGGTGATAATAAACAGACTGGAGCAAACTATAGTAGTGTCCAGTTCCTGGTGTACAAGGTTCTCTCTCTCCATCATGCAGTTGGCTTCACTCTGTCCATTCGTGTGGTGGCTGGTGCACTCTAACACTTTTGTGGATGATATTCTGGATCCCCTGTTACCATGCAGCCATCTTCTCTGGGCAATTGTGAGGTGGATTTCCTGCCTCCCTCTTCCATGCTACAAAGGAGCCACATGATCTGCTTATCTGATGCTCCATGTTGATTTTTTTTTAAGTTGAAATTTTCATCTCCAATTCATGAAACCCAATAGTAAGAGTGCCCCTGAGAAGCCAGCCTGGATGCATAATAGGCTGACCATCCAGTTCTCTCCTCTTAATCCAGGGGAGCACCAGATAGCCAGCACAAAGCCAGACTGGTGCCTTTTCTGGCTGGCCACAAGGTACTGTTCATCTCAACCCAGAGGGACCACCGGTACCTAGCAAGAAGCTGGGCATTGCTTACTGAGCCTGTAGATCCTGTGCAATGCGGTAAGAAAGGCATGTAAGGGCTAGAGAGATGGCTCAGTGATGGAGAACATTTGCTTCATAACCATAAGGACAAGGGTTTGGATCCCAGCACCCATGTAACAAGCCAGGTGTCCCACAAATACCTGTAACTCCATCTTCAAGGGTTGGGCGTCCTCATACAGACTCAGGCACAGAAGTACATACATGTGTGTGTACATTTGTGTATACACACACATATTAATAAACAGAATATGTCTTTGAGACAGACAAAGAGAGAGAGAGAATAAATACAAACATCTAGTGAGAAAGGAAGATATATCCGGCTCAGAGATAATTTCTCCCAGGATACTGAAGAGTCAGCAGGGATGATAGACACAGCATATAACAATAATCAGCTTGATTTTTAGCAAATGTAAACTCTCTAGACACCTCGGCTGTAAGCAATAGAGAACACAAATTTTGTTTTGCTTAAATATAAAGAAAATAATTTTTTTCAAAATGTCTTAAAATTAAGTCTAGAATTAATGGTTCCTTAACTTGGCAGCTCAAACACTATCACTCAAAACCCAGATTCTGTTTCTCTTTACTTGCACATTTTGGTTTGTTCTCATGAGAAAATTCCTCATGGTTCCAAGTCTTTGCATATGTTCTTCCAATGCTGTGCCATATATTCCTCAGTTCTCCTCATAGGAGTGAAGAAACATTTCTCAGGACAGTCCTCAATACACACATGCACACTGCATCCCCCGTGTCTTCTGGCTAGATCAGCATCCTACTCTCACACACAAATGAATTGTTGGCAAGGAGCACAGAGTCAGGATAGGTGGTTTACACTAGCCCAACAATGCTTATTGAAACCAGACTGCCAGGCAGGAAGTGAGTAGCCACAAAGGTGGAACTGTGCTCAAAAGGAGGCCATTGAGAAGCAATCGGCAATTGACTCCAACACCAGCACTGCTCAGGCTTCAGTGAAAAGCAAGGCAGGACCTCCTTGCCCTTGTTCAAGTGTCTTAGTACGTGATGGAGGCTTCAAGGTGCCAGGACAGGGAGAGGAGAAGTCACATCAGAGGCTTAGGGCTGATGTCAGAGCAACTCTGTGAGAAGATTGCAGACTCCCCACTGAGCAGTGCCCCTGGGAGCTGGCTCGACATCTACCCTCCTTGGACACATATTTCAAGGCAAATGAAGGAGATAGCAATCCACCAGGCATTGCTTTAGCATGAGGTCTCCAGCAGCTTGGATTCAGAAACTGCTCAAAGGGTAAAATTCTCAACCCTGTGGCACCAGGTGGTGGTCTGCTTTATTTTTGCAATTTGACAATGAGAGTTTGGGCGAATCACAGCTGAATGATCCCGGAATACTGCACATTCCACTTTAAAACCTACCTGTGTCCACAAAGAGCTTGAACCATGGAAGTGCAGGCGAGCATTGCTTGCACACAGCATGGAGATGAGGCTGCACTGTGCAGTTACTGATAATGATTATAACTTTATTCACAAAGCCAACACCTGACGCTTACAAGTGCTAATAGCTCTGTCCAACCAGGGGTACCGGAGCCCCACTGCTTAATGAGCACAGGATTTGGAACACCCAACATTCAATCCTAAATTTCCTCTCTGTGGTTCTATTCAATTTAAACTTCATTGATTAAAAGTACAAATCTGACTGGGCTCCCACCTTGTTCTGACTGGTAGTACCAGGAAGTTTGGACTGCACCTCCCATCTTTCTGTGAGAGCTGACTCAGCTTAAATGCAGAGCAAACTTAAACACCATGGATTCTGCAGATGGGCTGGGACTGTGACTCCATCAGTAGAGTCTTGCTTAACATTCAAGAGTCCCTGGGCTCAATCCCCATATGCATAAACCAGGCATGATGGTGTATACCTGTAACCCAGCACCGGAGGTGGAGGCAAGATCATTGGAGGCTACAGGTCACCTTCAGCTATGTAGGGAGTTCAAAATCACAAAAGATCCTGTCTCAAAACAAAATAACAAACTAAGAGAGAGAGAGAGAGAGAGAGAGAGAGAGAGAGAGAGCAAGTATCACTCTTATGTTTAGAGAAGAATAAGTTTCCAAGGAGACAGGGACAGCCTGACCTTCAAGCAAAGGGTCATTAGAGTCTGTCAGAATGGTAGTGTCTGAAGCGTCAGCTTCTGACTCCCCAGGGAGAGCAGATGGTGTTCATTTAAAGCTCCTTGTAAGTGTGTAAGGAGGCAGAGAGATGCTAGAAGAAATGAGTCCAAGGCTGGCTAATGTCACCAAATTAAACTAAAGCACCCCATGTTTTTCTTGAAGTTCATACTCATGCTGTGTTTGAAAGGTCTCAGGTATGTTTCTGGATAATGAACATCTGGAAAAACAATGGCCTTGCTGAGTATGTAACATGACAGTGCCCACCTGCCCTGCCAGTAGCCTTCTCTTATTTAGACTTTTCTCTCTGAAAATGTCTATTTCTTGGAGCAGGAAGAGGGGCAAACTCTATAACACTTGTAGCAGTGGGTGTGTATGAATACTACAGTTCTTAAGGGACACTTTAGTTTGGGAACCCAGTTGCCCCAGTCCCCAGGCATCTGGCATAATCCAGTGCACATCAAAACATAAGTCATTCCACACAGTATTTAATTGCAGAAGTTTCTACTATCCCTGTCTTCTCTGCTGAGGTGGCATGGCCCCTTGTTCTAGGGGAACCATTTTTCTTGAGAAATAATTTCTTTCTGTGGGTCTGTGAGGGAACAGAACCATTGTTCACAGCCCCTTCTCTAGAACTGGGCTTTGCCCTGCTCCCATCTGTGCAGGTGTTCCCCAAAACAGAATCTGGATCAGGGGAAATGGGGCAGTGGTTGGAGTGCTTGCTCTACAACTCTGTAGACTGGAGTTCAGAGCCTCAGAAACCAAGTAAATGCCAGGTGGTTATGGTAGCCCACCTAGCATTGGACTGGAAGGCAGAAACAAGGGATTCCTTAGGGAAAGCTGGCACCAAGGCTACCTCTGTCAACAGGCTCTGGGTTTGATTGCAAAACCCAACTTCAGTGAATAAAGTAGAAGAACAATGAGGACGATTCCTGACATTAACCTCACACTTCTACATGCATGCCCACACACATACAAAAACATGCATGCACACATGAAGAGGAAGACGGGGAGGTGGGAGAAAAAGAGGAGGAGGAGGAAACAGAAACCAGTTCCAGCAAAGGGCAAGCATCAGCTCCTCTCTATGCTGGAGGGAAGCATTCCATTTGGATGGTTTGATTCTCCTTTCTGCCACCTCATTTCTTCTCAACACTAACTCAGTTATTAAGCTGGATGTTGGTGTCAGAAGAAGGCTTCAGTCATCCAGAGCAGCCCTCAGTGCTCACAGGAAGCCTGTTGCCATCTGTGACCTCCTGAGAATACTGCTGACTGTCATCCGTGATGATGTGCAAGCAGAAGGAACAGGTACTAGAAGAACAGGGAAGTGGCTCATCCCACCTGGTAAGTAACTCTCACAGTGGCATGTCTGTAGCAAAGCTAAGTGGAAGTGATGACAGGGAATGGGATGAAGCATTTCAGAGGGAGAGAGGGAGGAAGTGGCTGTCCTTCACTTTTGTTGCTTGTGACGAAAGTTGACTTTGTGAGGAAAGGACTTATTTCAATTTACAGGTTACAGTCCATAATTTGGGGGATGTTGGGTAGAAACTCAGGCAGCCAATCATATTTCATCCATAGTCGATAGCAAAGCAGGAATGTGCACATTCTTGTTTGCTTGGTCTCAGGTAGCTTCCTTCACTCTTAATGCAGGTCAGTATCTCCTGCTGTCCAAAGTGCACTGAATCTTCTTGTATAAATTAATAATCAATACAGTCTCCCTTAGTCATGCCCACAGGCCAACCAGATTTTTCCTTATTAAGACTCTCTTTTAGCTGGGCAGTGGTGGTGCACGCCTTTAATCCCAGCACTTGGGAGGCAGAGGCAGGCGGATCTTTGTGAGTTCGAGGCCAGCCTGGTCTACAAAGTGAGTCCAGGACAACCAGGGCTACACAGAGAAACCCTGTCTTGAAAAACCAAAAAAAAAAGACTCTCTTCTAAGGTGATTCTAGATTATGTTAAGTTGACACTTAAAACTGACCAGTTGAATGGTCAGTGGGTATGAAATGCTATGATTGGTAATTAGATATTCTGGATTATCTAGAAACATATTCTGGATTATCTAGAAACATACTGTAGTACTGATTGGGAATTTGCCAATGAAGTTTCCAGAGGAGATTGATGTGAAGGTCTAAATGGTATGGTACAGAAGATTCCCTTTTGATAATTGGTCACATTTAATTGGCTGAAGGATTGAAAAAGCAAAAGCAAAAAAGAAACAAATGGTCCAATACTCAGGAAACGGCCTGAATTCCTTTCCACTTAGACATCGGTCCCCAGACTCTTAAGCTTTGGACTCCAGAAAATTGTGGAAAGTGTAAGGCAAGCATGTGTAACCTGATTTCTGGAGCTTTCAGAAACCACTGCTCCTGCTTGCAGATATACCTGGCAGCAAGACACGCCTTCCCTTTTTCTTCATGAGATTCTTCGATAGGTGATATGAGATTCTTGAACAGGTGGTGATCAGAAGGGGCAATGAGCTGGTGAATAAGGCAACTAAAAAGAAAAAAAGGATTATACTGACTCAGCCATCTCATGTGTAGAATCTTAAATAGTTGATATTACTACCAGTCAAGAATACCGCAGTGGTTTCCAAGGGGTGTGAAGAAGAGGGTGGGAGGGATGGAGAAAGGATGGTTAATTTTGGTTAGGTTTTGATGCTTTGTTGGTTAATTGTTGGTTTGTTTGTTTGTTGTTTCCACTTGACCATAAGTTAGAGTCATCTGAGAAAAGAGAGCCACAACTGAAAATATGCTCTCCATTAAATTGCCCAGTAGGCCAGGTTATGAGAATTTTCTTGACTGATAATTGATTTGGATAGGCACAGCCCATATGGCTGGCATTTCCCTGCATAGGTGTTCTTGGGTTGTATGAGAAAGAAAACTGAGCAGGCCAGAAGGAACAAGCCAGTAAGCAGCACCCCTCTGTGGTCTCTCCTTTGGTTCCCGCCTTGAGTTCCAAATTTACCTTCTCTATGTCACAAACTATAGCCTGTAAAGCAAATAAACCCTTTCCTCTCCAAGTTGCTTTTATTCATGATTTTATTTATTTATTTTTTTAATTACTTCAGGTTACATCTCCATCACAGGACCCTCTTTCCACCCCTCCCAGTCTCGCCCTCATCCCTTCCATTCCACTCCTCCAGAGTGGAGTGTCCCTACCTATCAGTGGCCTACCCCAGTTCAGTAGTCATATGAGGGCCAAGAGCCTTCTCATACACTGGAGGCCTACAAGGCAGCACCACTAGGGCAAAGTGTCTTATTGAGAGGAAACGAAGTGTATGTTCATGTTCCCTTTGGTGTGTTCGCTGTAGTATAGTTATCCTACACCATGTGACTAAAATCTGATTATAAGTGAATAGATGCCATGTGCATCTTTCTGAGTCTGGGTTAGCTCACTCAGGATGAGCTTCTCTAGTTCCATCCATTTGGCTGCAAATTGCATATTTCATTGTTTCTGATGGCTGAGTAGTATTCCATTGTATAGATGTACCACAGTTTTTTAATCCATTCTTTGGTTGAGGAACATCTTGGTTTTTTCCAGTTTCTAGCTATTTCAAATAAGGCTGCTATAAGCATAGATGAGGAAACATCCTTGTGATTTGGTGAGAAATCATTTGGGTGTATACCCAGAAGTGGTATGGCTGGGTCTTGAGGTAGACCTATTCCAAGTTTTCTAAGATATTGCCAGACTGATTTCCATAGTGGTTATACAAGCTTGCACTCCCACCAGCAATGGAGGAGTGTTCACCTTTCTCCATAACCTCGCTAGCATGTGCTGTCATTTAAGTTTTGATCTTAGCCATTCTGACAGGTGTGAGATAGAATCTCAGAGTCGTCTTGAGTTAGATTTCTCTGATGATTAAGGATGCTGAGCATTTCTTCAAGTGTCTCTCAGCCATTAGGGATTCCTCCTTTGTGAATTCTCTGTTTAGCTCTGTTCCTCGTTTTTTGGTTGAATTATTTGATTTCTTGACATTTAATTTCTTGAGTTCTTTGTAAATTTTGGACATTAGCCCTCTGTCACATGTGGAGTTGGTGAAGATTTTTTCCCAATCTGTAAGTTGTCGTTTTGTTCAAATAACAGTGTCTTTTACCTTACAGAAGCTTTTCAGTTTCATGAGGTCCTATTTATTGATTGTTGGTCTTAGATCCTGAGCTGTTGGTGTTCTGTTCAGGAAGTTGTCACCGGTGCCAATGAGTTCGAGGGTTTTACCCACTTTCTCTTCTACTAGATTTAGTGTGTCAGGCCTTATGTTAAGGTCTTTGATCCACTTGGACTTAAGTTTTGTACAAGGTGATAAGTATGGGTCTAATTTCATTCTTTTACATGTCAACATCCAGTTAGACCAGCAACATTTGTTGAAGATGCTGTCCTTTTTGTACGGTTTTGGATTCTTTGTCAAAAATTAAGTGACTATAGGTGTGTGGTTCATTTCTGGGTCTTCAATTGATCTTTATCGCAGCAATAGAAAGCAAACTAGAGCAATGAATGCAAGGGCAGTTGGACAAATTCTCTGCAGTCAAAAGGGTAACTATAGATCTCAACAATACATTGCTCTGTTTGATACAGCCAAGAGAAATGACCTGGAGAGTTCCCAACACAAAGAAAGGATAATGCTCAAAGCACTCCTCTAATCATGACTCCCTTTTTCTTTGTGGTTGCCTTATTCACCAGCTCATTGCCCTTCTGATCACCACCTACTAAAAAATCTCATATCACATGTTAAAGAATCTTGTGCAGAATAAAGGGAAGACATGTCTTGCTGCTAGGTGAATCTGCCAGCCAGAGCAATGGCTTCTGAAAGCTCTGGAAATGAGGTTATCAAACCTTTGCTTTGTGAGGAAAGTGGCTAAGACAGAGAAGAAGTATCCATTGGCCTAGACTTTGCAGACCCAGAGAGTCACCTGTGCTGATGGCATGACATAGAAACAAAGCTGTCTGTAGAGCAACAGTGACTAATGAAAGGCAGAGGCTGCAAATGGTGACACAGTAATGGATAGGTTCTGCATACAAAGGAAGGAAATAGTGAGAGCCAGGTGATCTCCTTGGGTGTGACTTAGTCTGATCAAAAGACAAAGGACAATTTGGTGTTAATGCAAAGATACTAGACAATCATGGGCTGAGGGAGCTCCGAACATTAGAGCTCAACCCCAGCTTCAACTCACCAGGCTGATTACTGAAACCTGCAGATAGTGGGTTTGAGCACTCTCCTTCTTACTGAGCAGCAAGGGAGAGTTCCTAGGGTGGGATAAAGGTGTTGTGACACTCAGGTGACATGAGCATCAGTCATGTCAACATAGCTCTTACAAGACAGGAGGGAATCCCAAGAATGAGCCTCCATTGTCTGGCTATTGCTTGAGGGCTTAAAAAAAGACTTTTGAGAGGGAGGAGGACTGTAGGGGGAGCAGCCATGGGCTGTCAGCCAGTGCACTGTCTCTTGGTTGCCTCATATTTGTCTGGAAACCATGATGTCTTCAATGACTGTCAGAAAGTGGTTGTCACCAAATGTCAAGCTGTCAGCTCACCAGTGGGAAGCTTGAATGGTTAAGCTCTGCCTTGACCACCTGGTGGCACCTAAGTTCTGGCACCAGAAGTACCTATTCCAATAATTTCACTTTTAACAGGACAGACACATGTTCTAGGTCCACTCTCCATGAATCGCACTGAGATAAGATTGACTGGCCTCCAATCAATTTAGTTTGGAGCCATGAAAATAAGAACGCTGGTACCATTGTAAAACCAGATATTTTAGACTCAGAAATTTAGCAATTTTGTAGTTGTAACTTTGAATAATAATACTATTTCAAGACTTATTTGCCTTTTAGACTAATGTGATTTTTAAAAAAATTTTCACACATGGATACATCATATTTTTAAAAATCATGTCCAGCCCCCACTTTCTCCTTCCAGCCCAACAGGGAACTCCCAACAGGTATTCCTCCCAATTTTATGTCCTCTTTTATTCAATCCACAACCCCCTGAGTCCAATTAGTGTTGTGAGTGTGTGCACAGATATGGAGGTGTTCACTGGGTATGGGCAGCCATACTCCCAATGAAAAGTGACTCTCTCTGTCCTCAGCCATCAACACCAATAGCCTCTCATCTAAGTAGTAGGGCCTTGGGAGCCAGTACTCAGTTTGCCCTGGGATTTTGACTGGTTTGCTCTTGTGCAAAGATCCTGTGAGTCTGTACAGACAACAGCTATGCCATTTCCAAAAGACAACATTTCACACCTCTCCTCCCCATCCTCTGGCCTTTACAGTCTTTCTGCCCCTTCTTCCTCAGTGCTCCCTCAGCCTCAGATAGGAGGAGCTTGATATAGCTGTCATATAAATTATTGAACACTCCCAGTCACATGTTCTCAGCACTTTGACCAGTTGCAAATCTTTTCATTAGCCACTACGAAGAGCTACATGTTCTGTGTCCCAGAACCCCTTGCAAAGGTACATGTGCTTCATTCATGCTTGTCCAGTAGAGAAGCACAGAGATGGAAGGGGAAGCAACGGATACTTTCAATCACTCGGGACACTCCTGGTTTGATTAGTGCAGAACAGCCATCTCAAGTCTATACTGTGATGTCAAGAATGTGTCAGATACACATATGTTCTGCACACCAGGGGAGGGAAGGAAGCAAATAACAGGAAGTCTGGTGACATCACCCAGAGAGTATACACAGGTGACAGTGACTAAGCATGTGCTTCCAAGTGGGATAATCAGGGGAGAAAATGAAGGGGTTTGGAGTGTTTATAACATGACGTAATATCTGTAAATCAAAGAGATCAGCCAACATGTTTTAGCTACTTTTCTTTTTGTTGTAATAAAATAGCCTGACAAAAGTGCCTTAAGGAAGGATGAGTTTATTCCAGCCTGTAGTTTGAGGGAATCATTTCATCATGAGAAAACATAGTATCAGATATGGAAAGTATGATCGCTGGACGATCATATGGCTTCCACAAACAGGAAGCAGAGAATGAATAGGGAGTGAGGCCCACCTTCCTTGACCACTTCCTCTTGTTGACCACTTCATTCTGTTGACTACTTACTTCCTCCTGTTGACCACTTCCTCCAGGGAGGCTTCCCCTACAAAATCATCACAATTTTCCAAACAGCACCACCATCTTGGAAACAAGTGTTCAAACACATGAGCCTATGGGGGACATTTCACATTCAAGCTACTGCACACCACTGAGACTGTTGCAATTTCTGTAGTGAAGGCACAGAGTACAAGGAAGACCTTCAGTCACAAGCAAGCTGGGGCATCTAACCACACAGAACCACCCTACCACCATCTGGGGTCTGCAGCATGGAGATGGAGATCTCATTCCCCTGTATCATCTGCTGTCTGTCTACACCTTCCACCTTAACTTTCTTTTCTACCACTGTTCCTACTCCTCCTCCTTGTTGTCTCATCATTATCCTCCTCTTCCTCTTCCTCTTCTTCCTCTTCTCCTTGCTTTTCTTCCTCCTCTTTATCCTCCTACTTTTTTCAAGGTAGAAAAACATTCTGTCTCTCTTATAGAAGTGGACTAATGAGCCCTGCGGGAGCCAAACTCAGAGACAGGAAGTCAAATGCTGGGAACTAGTGCATGAGAAATTCTGGTTTCTTGGGGTCTTCAGGTGGGGATGATGACAATGCACAGCAATATGAATGTGCTTGATGCCAATGAATTGTATGTTCAAAAATTGTTAAAACTGTCTATTTTATGTCTTGCATGTTTTATCACAATCAAAAGGAAAGCATGGAGAATCTAAAATGGCACAGGGAACTGGTTCTTAGAGTCCTCAGTCAAGTACTTTGGAAGAGGACATTCATGAGGTGAAAGGATCACTCTACCTTGTTTTCACTCTCCCAGGTTTTCTCTGACATCAGACTTATGGAACTGCTCTTAATGTAGAAGAAATTCAAAGTAATAAAATTGATGTTATAAAGGATTTACTAATAGAATTTCTTAGGAGACATCAAGCCATCAAGTGGATTTTAGCTAAGGGAGAACCAGCTCCAAAATACCCCAAGGGTAAGTAGTCTGCTAACCAGGCCATTAGAGATAAGGGAAATTCATGATGCTAGGATGTAAACATTTCTTCACCAGGATTGGGCAGCCATTAAGACCGTCCCCATAACAAAGAAGGTACCTTTGACAGACAGTTCAAGGGGACATTGCACATTCAAAACCAATGCTAAGGCCTGGCCTGCCATGAAGCCTCCTGTTCTCTTTTGGGGAAAGTGTAGCTCTGCCAGGTGGACAAGATGTCCCTTGGTAACAGCCTTTTGAAAAACAAAAACAGCGACAACACTGGTATTCTTGAAATACTTTTGACAGTATCATTGCTGTGTAAATCTCTGATCTTCTTCAGTGGCCAGACTTGCAGCCTCCTGTCTGTGTATAAGTTGTTCAAAGTGTAACATGGGGCTGGTACCTAGAAGGGATTTAAAGACAGCAGAATATATAAAATGCATAAGCCTAAGGTGTATGTAATAAGTTACCAATATAATGTATTGAGAGCTGACTCCTCTTTGAACGTTGGCCACAGTTGTACACACGTTATTAAAGAGCTGATTCCTTTATTACTCCCTAAATATAAAGAGAAAGCATCTTATTCCTATTACCCTCTCACTTGCCATATTTGCACTTGGTAAAGGATGATTTAGCAATAGCAGTGCAAGCATCAGTCTTGAGGACTGACGGGATTTCATTGCAGACCCTCTTGAAAATGAGGGAGGAGGGCTTGGAAGATGGTCCCACTGGTAAAATGCTTTCTGGGTAAGCTTAGATCCCTGGAACTCACATCAAGCCAGATGTAGCAGCTAGCATCGGTAACCCTAGAACTCCTAAGGGAATATAAGAAGCAGAGGCAGGGGATTCTCTGTAAGCTCACAGGCCAGCTGGCTAGTACACCGGTAAGAAAGAAAACCTCTGTCTCAAACAAGGTGGGAGGGAAGGACTGACACCCAACATTGACCTCTGACATATACAAGCTCCATGACACACATGCATCTGCATTCACACCCAAATACACACACACACACACACACACACACACACACACACACACACATACACACACACACACACACACACGCACACAGAAAGAGGAGAAGAGAGGAAAGGAGAGAGAGAGAGAGAGAGAGAGAGAGAGAGAGAGAGAGAGAATTAAATAAATTTAAAGGGTTGTTGGATGAAACCAACTCCAAAGCAATGAGTCTGGAGAGCTAAGGACTCCTGGATGGCATACATGTCCCTGTGACTGATGGACCTCCCCCTGCTCCTAGGGTTCCAGGCAAGGCTCACCCACACATAGCTTTGAGTTTGATTGTTTACAAAGTGTCCTGCAGAATGATGGGTATAATCATATCCCCACCAGACAAGGATATAGAATTATGGATTTTTTTTGCCTCCAGGGAGCCAGATAGCTTTGCTCATAGGGACAAACATGAGCTGGGCATGTGATCCAGTAAAGACAGAAAAGGTTTTGTATTAAAAATAATATCATCCCTTCATTCTCACTACAACTGTCTCACTTGGTACCTTTACATAAAAGATCAAGGCCTTAGCATATTTGCTTTGCCACAATAAATACCATCATTTTTCTATCACAACCATTGCTGAACATTGCCATTTTAGCACATGCTCTGTGATTATAGAGGGACCACGTCTATAAGTGAAAACGAAAGGAGCAGAAAAAAGGAAAGGAGACATAATTAGCCTCCTCTGTCACAAACTGTCTTACAGAATCCAGTGTTCTGTTTCTTCTCAGCCTCAGAATGAGAACTATGAACACTAACCACACTGGGTCCCAGAATCAAGGGCCTAGGGAATACTCTCTACCCACCTTAGTATTGAGAGTCTGAGGTCCTTAGACCCTCCAATTGCTGTGACCAATAACTGTGTGTCTTAAAATATTAGAGTGCCAATCTCTTGGTGGGCATGGCAAGTTTCAGCAACCAACTAACAGATAAATTGACACTGATTGGGAGGAAAGGGTCCCGGAGAGCTGCAGATACCAAGATGTAGCAAGGAAGCTCTAAGTAGAGGCTGGAAGAGAGACTGGATTGGAAGTTACCAGGAGAGTCTGGCAACCCCAAAGCACCAGGTGACTTGGGTCTTCCTGTTGTGCCCTTGAATGCAGTGCACTTGACCTAAACTAACAGGGTTCATAGAGTAGAGAAGGGCCAAACAGTAGAAAGACTCAAGAGCTTCAGGCAGGGCAGCAGTGTTTTCTTTCTAATTCACCATCCAGTCAGAAATCCCCCTTCAGTTCTTGACTAGAGAGATTTGAACTAGTTCCTAATTTCCTGCCCAGAGTGGTAAACACAAGGACACTGACTGAAAACAAAGCAAGTACCCACCATCAGGTAATCCATAGGTCACAATATTGCTTGTTGAGTTCCAACTCCCCACAGGTCTGAAACAGTAGTTATTCTGATGGATCCGTCACCCTGGTGACAAGGAACAGATGTTAAAACTGCTTGTTGTTGGACCACACATTGACACTCTACAGATACGCCATTAGTGCCAACTTGTTGCTGTGTGAACCCCACGTGACATGCCAGCTAAGGTCCTAAAGAGTGATACAAGGAAAGCATAGCCTTTTGCAGCTCCGGTCTTAGCTTACTTCCACAATCGTAGGGAGAATGGAGATTATGAGGCAGCCAGTCCTGGGACTGGTGCTAGGGGCAGGTGGGTTGTTTGGCATTTTTATCTCCACATCCCTCTATTTAATTTGTGGGTTTTTAAAAGTGGAACCTCACTGAGTCTGGGCTAATATACTAGCTGCTGTTATGTCAATAGTACAATATTACATGCTTTTTTTTTCACAAGGGTGCTGTTATTTCTCTACTCCAACCTTTACTGAGCAATGCGAACAAACTTAATGTCAGTTGGAGGAACATGTGGCATGAAAGGCATTATAGGGTGGGATGTTGGTGGATATTCTTCAAAACTCTTGAATTTCAGTTAAAACAAAATAAATGAAATACAATAAAATAAACTCTTCCCATGATAGTCCAGTTGGGTTCACAGGGAGAATATATGTTCTAGACATGGGGGAAAGGAAGCTATTACCTCTTGTCCTGCTGGGTACTTGTGAGACTAGAGGGAAAACCATCACAGTGGTCCAGTGGATAAGGAGAGGGTGACCTGAGTTGGGGGTGGGGAGCCTCAGGACTTCCCTGAAGGTGTGGAACACAGCAGCCTTGGAATTGGGACATTGAGTTGATTTTTAGTTTTGCCTCTATAAATGCATTGCCTCTTTTTTAAAAGGGGAATGTGCCTTATAGGAAGGCCCTGAAGATAGCAAGAAACATGAGTACTTGCTGTGCAAGCATAAAGACCTAACTTCCTATACACCAGAGCAGTGGGGTGGTGACTGCAATTATCATCAGATAGGTTAGCCTGTTTTCACAGTCCCTGTTGTACAGATGGTATTCTGTGATTCCAGACAGTCAAATGGCAATCAGGCAGAGCCACACTTCTCCAGATCAACTGTATGTTATAGATCTTATCTTCCAATAATGCCCTGATCCCAGTCACAGCACAACACATGCACAGCTAAGATGTTTGAAATCAGAAGTTATTTTCCATAGTTTGGTATTTCAACATATTCGCATTATGAAACCCCTTCTTTGTTTTGTGGAGATATGCTGACATTGGCAACATTAAAGCCACAATTTGTGAAATTACCCCAAAATTATATCAGCATTCTCACAGAATAGTACTTTTCATGCAAATGAATAATAGGTGAGTTTAATAGAACTTCCCTTAAAATGAGTCCCAAGGAATCCATAATGAGTGACTATCTTAGCTATTCCAGAAGCAAAGCCAAGTATCTGTAACCACCAAAGACAGTGAAAGCAGGAAGGGCTGCAAACATACAAGTACCCCCTGGAGGTTCCTACTGTTGGACTGTTGAAACAGCTGTTCCAGTAGTGTGTGTGTGTGTGTGTGTGTGTGTGTGTGTGTGTGTGTGTTCACATAGTTACCTGCTGTCTAAGCCTATTGACCATTGATTAAAGAAACTACCTTCACCTACAATTCATCAGAAGGCCCTACCTCCTATCTGATTTTAAAGCTGATATGCTGGTTACTTCGGTGAATGAACTAATGGATAATAAAGAGACAACATGCAATGGGAAAAAAACTGAACAGAGGTCAAAGCTGTCAGTCATGCAGTTTTGTTTCTGTCTTTGCTTGGCCAGTAGCCAGGCTGGGAATATTCAGGAAAGAAATAATCAAGTCATTATTAATGGTCTCCATAGCATGACCATTGCCCCTTGCAGTCGAGATTAATTTCCACTTTGAACTTTCCTATGTACAGAGGAAGAGGTTTGAGACCCAAAGATTAAACGGCTACTTTCAAACCCCTTCACATGTAGGCTGGAGTTAGGACTGAATGTCCTAAATCTACCTCTGTCTGTGCTTCAGCTGATGACGTGGAACTTATTTGATCTCAGGAAAAAAAGACAGTAGAGAGCCGGGGAGATGGCTCTGGGGGTGCGGGGTGAGGGCAATTGCTGTGTAAGCTAGGACCTGAGTTCAAATACCCAGTACCGAGGTAAAAAGCCAGATGTAGCACACATACCTGTGTGTAACTCCAGTATTGTGGAGTAGAGACAGGTGGATCATTGGTGCCATCTGGCTGCCACCTTAGCTTCTTGGGGAAGTGGGAGCCCCTGTATAAAATGAATAAGACAGAGTGACTCCAAAGAACACTGGATATCTTCCCTTGGCTTATGTTTATAATCACAGGAGCACATATCCACATACATGAGCATGTACACACCCCCACACATATACACACACTGACATACACTAAAAAAAAGATAACCAATGCTGCAATATTGGTGGCAATATAGTGAAAAAAGAAGACTTATACAGCACTAGTAAGAATGTAAATTAGCCCAACCATTGTAAAAAACAGAATATTAAGAAATTACAAATAGAATTACCACAGTCCAATGATCCCAATGCTGGGTGTTTCTGTTCACAGAAAATAAAATCTGTATGTATGTCAGATGGCTAGGTAAAGAAAATGTGATAGAGAAATGCTACTTAGCCTGAATGAAGAAGGGACTCTTTGTATCTGAGGCAATGTGGGTAAAATTAGAGAACGCCATACAAAATGAAGTAAACCAGACACAGGTAAGAACTGCAGGATATTACTTCTATGTAGCCTCTGACGTGACAAACAGCAGAATGGACTGCACAGGTATGCTCACCAGGGGCTGAGAAAGGGTTAGGTCATGAAGGGGCTTGTTAAAGGGAATGAAGCTTAACTAAGGTTTAGGTAATGCAAGTAAATTCTGGAGGGATAAGATAATGTACAATGACTATAACCAATAGCACTCTATTGTATATTTGAAATCTTCCAAGAAGAGCAGATTTTAAATGTTCTCACTACCATAAGAATGTGAGATGATGAATATGTTTATTAACATTGTTTAATTATTTATCAATATATACATATATAAAGACATAAGGTCTTACATCATAAGTAAATATAGTTTTATCTATCAGTTATACATTAATAAAGTAGAAAGGATGATCTATGAAACAGAAAATGAAAGTTAAATTAAATAATGAAATTTAAATGTGAGCATAGTAAGTGCTCAACTTATACCAGAAGAAGAGAGAGGAATACCAACTGTCAACCCTTGAAAAACCTTAGGGTGACTGATGACCAAAGAGATGTGAGATATAAGGAGATGGTGTTACAAGGGTAGGGACAGGGAACAGAGCTGTAGAATCTGGAAGACAGGCAGCACTTCAACCAGAAGATGGCATCCAAAGGAGGAAATGACAATGCCAGGCAGACAAAAGAGAAGCGTGTTTGGCAGAGGTAAGGGAGAACAGAGATCCTAGTGCCTGGAAATGCCTGGCATGCTCAGAAACAGTGGTAAAATGTTGAGAGACAGCAACATAGCTCAGATGTGTGGACTCTATCTGCAGCATCCAGGACAATACCCCTCTGTGGGAAGGCATAGAATTTTTATGAAGTAGAAAATGCTAAGACTCGAGTGACCACATCCTGTAGCCTGGCAGGACTTCCAGTGGGGGGGGGGGGGAGATACCAACCTATCCACAAAACCTGGAACCAAAAATTTGTGCTCCCGACAAAACATACAGGGAGAAAAGATGGAACAGAGATTGAGGGAATGGCTAATCAATGACTGGCCTACCTTCAGACCCACCTCATGGGAAAGACATAACTCCTGACACTATTAATGACACTCTGCTATCCTTGCAGACAAGAACCTAACAAAACTGTCATCTCAGAGGCTTCATCCAACAGATAATGGAATCAGATGCAGAGACTCACACCCAAATATTAGAAGAATTCAGGGACTTTTGTGAAAGAGTTAGGGGAAAGATTGAGGGAGCTGGAGGAGTCAAGGGCACCACAAAAAGATGAATACAGCCAACTCACCTGAACCCCTGGTGGGCTCGCCAGCAAAAGAACATGCTTGGATTGGTCCTAAGCCCTATACATATGAAACTGATGGGCTACTTCATCCTCAAGGTCCTCAAGTGGGTTCCCTAACAATTAGAGAAGGGGCCATCTCTGACTTGGACTATGTTGCCTCCCTCTGAATCCTGTTTCCCTAACAGGTCTGCCTTGTCTTGCCTCAGTGAAAGAGGAGGCACTTAGTCCTGATGTGATTTTCTGTGCCTGAGTGGGTTGGTACCAGGTGGGGTGGGGGAGAGGTATGGGGGATGTGGGTGGGAAGGTGGGAGAAGAGGAGGGAATGGGGCTTCAACTGGGATATAAAATAAACAAAAAAAATTAATTAATGGGAAAAAAGGAAGATACTGAGGAATCCTGAGACATGATTCTCATTCATATCCTAGTACTTTTATTTAGTGAGAAAAGAGGTAGGAAATAACTTAGAGTTATAACCTGAAACTTTCTGTACATTTACCAGGCAATGAGTAATTGTTGATCTGTGCCTAGTGAAACTTATCACCCTGTTCTCCTTCCACACTCTTTCAGAGAACCTCTATTGACACCCAAGAGGGCTGGCAGTGATACACTACAATTATGAACATTACAGCTCCATGTTTGCTGTTGATAAATTCAAGCTGCTACTCTGGGATTTATATGTACTTGAAATTCCATCCCATGTCACATCTACCCAGTTCTTCATCTTGAAAAATAAACTAATCACCATAGAATTTTTTCTGGGAAAAAGGGGATGTGAGGTGAATCATTGTCTCACCATCAACATCACTAAAGCCTTTTATCAGTCTTCATAACACTGTGATAGAAAACAACTCTTCAAGCAACATTTGCTTATCTAAATATAAGAGATAGATAGGGTGTCTTCAAAAACCTCAAGAGATCTGCAGAATATGGCATTCAAATATGTTTTCTTAACTTAAGATTTTTTTATATAGAGACATGTCAGCTCCTGACAGCACCCTCTATTCTACTCCAAGTAGAAGATGAGCATCGAAGAATCTCCAGTGGGAGATGGTTGAACTAGTGGCAAGCCTATCTCTTGGCAAGAAAAACCCCTAGCTTCAACTGTAGACAGAATGCTGTCCAAAAAGGACAAAACTTGGAAGCAGGTAAGTAAGTCCACAGCCTAGCTCTGCCAAGACAGGGTAGGCAAGTCCTTCATAATTCCTGCTCTATAATCAATGTCTGTCACAGAAACGAGGCCCAATGGCTGAAGATTGATGCTGTAATGTATGGAGAGAAAATGAGAACTGTCCAGGCAGCCACTGGTATGTCATTTCTTAGTTTTGGAAGCTGCAGGCCCTGCACTTCCTGTATAACCAGATATATTTATCCCTCTCAAGTCTCTGAGGTGGTTGAAGAATAGATAGCTAGAGTCTCATAGTTAAATTTTGAGTTGTTTAGGAATCAAGAGAGTGTTCTGGATCTAAGAAGATGTTTTTAAAATTGTGATGCAAGTTAGTATGAAAGCTGAGTTAGATATAGAACTTTAAACTCATGGAGATGGTTAGATAGTAGAATGTTAAAATCAGGTGCTAAGTACATATGGACTTGACATTGGGATTGTATGCTAAGCCATATAACTCTCATAATTGTGCCCTATTTATTTCTGTTGTTTTATATTGTATTGATTGTTATAAGAGAAAGAACCATTTGTTGGACTGAAAGGGAGAGCTGTTGGGGGGAAAAAGAAATACCTTAAACTAAAAAAAAAGGGTAGAGGATGGGGGGTTGAGGGGAAAGAGGGTGGAAGAGTGGGACAGGAGGGGGGAGTAGGGAGGGGATTGTGATTGAGATGTAACTTGAAGAAATAAAAAATAAATTATAAAAAAAGGAAAACAACTCTTTAACAATTCATGTACTTATGTATTGCTCCATGGAAATCGAATGGTCTATCAGTTGCGTGCCAACAACTGAATGACAATTTTTCCTATTCTCATAGAGTTAGGATTCTTTCTTGACAAGAAAAGATCATAAGTGTTTGTGTGTTTATGTGCAGACATAAGTGCTAGATGAAAAAATGAAGGAACATAACATTATGTGGATTATTATCTGTTGTGTAGCTATTTCCTCCAGATTCTAACATTTCTTCTTGAATATAAGGAAGAAGTCGATAAGACTTGGGAAATAAAACTTACAAAGCTCAGGAAACTCCTGAAATTTACAAGCATTGCAAGGTTGTAAATGTAGTTTTACAAAACTTCTGGAAAAGGAGACTTTTCACTGGTCAAGATGCCTGCGAGTTGTGCAGGGAGCTACAGAGAGGCAAATTTCTTGTGTCATCACTCATGCTAGGGTGAACTGGGTGATTTGGCTACCTTTAACCCAGTTATGCTCCTGTAAGTAATCCTGCACTCAAAATCATGTAAGCAACTCCAATAAAATCACTGATTCCCTGGTCTATATGTGACTGGTATTAATGCTTTGGGTTCCCTATCTGGAGTGATGTGTGTTCATATTTCTCCAGGAAAAGTGAACAAACAATTATCTTCTTGTTTTCAAGAGAATTAAATCATTTATTGATTATACATGATAATGGATGGTACACAAGTTTCATTCTCATCTGCTATTCTTTTATCTGATACCATTATTCAATTCTGATATCTCATAGGATATGCCAAGAGCCATTTTATAACCAAATTGTGACCTTGTTTGGATGACCCTTTCAATAGTGAAACTCATTAAAGTCACGACAGTTAAACTGGCAGTTTAACTACACCAAGGTTTTTGATGACAATGACTTCTTCACACAAGCATAAATAAATTCCAAATGGAACTTGGCACCACCCTGAAGAAATTCCAACTTCACACTATTGGAGAAGTTTACCAAGATAGCATCAGAGTAGACTAACTTTACTCAGGACATTGAAAAATAGACACATTTATTCAGCATCATGATCAGACTATTACATTTAACAATCAATAGCATGGATGAAAAGGTCTACATTAAACCTTTTGTTGGAATCCTTTACACTTTCCACAGAACAAAAACTAAAATAACCTGTTGAAACTGCAATTTAATTATCAATTTTATTTATTAATAAGTATAAACTGTAAGATTAAGCCAATGGAGCAGCTGGCGGGCTGGCAGAGCAGTGGGCAGCCTGGTGGGATATCAGTCAGTGACCTGGCCCACCTTAATGGCTGGCCTGATTTTTCATGGGGAAAAAGCACTGGACCAAGGGTGGCCTACACCACCTGTAACATAAACTCTGTTAACTAATATAAGTTGTTCTATTAGGCCAGTAGAATTGCCACTGACTTGGTGGGAGACTCACTGGAGCTCAGTGGGAGGCTGATGGCCCTGGATTGCTTGGACTGTCAGCATATAAGCAGTCTTGGTCCTTTCCCCAATAATTAAATGCACAAAGACCTTTTAATGTTTCAATGTTTAGCTCTTAGCTGGACAGACTCTCAATTAGCTAATCTAAATTAACCCAGACCACCTAATCCCAAACTGCCTTGTGCTGGTTATTACCTTCCAGAGTTCTCAAATGCATCTATCTGCTTCTGTGTCTCCTGGCAGAAAAAGCAATTCCGCTGTGTAAAGCACAGGGTTCCTGTTTTAATCTCAGGAAGCCCCACCTTCCTATACTCTTTCTGCCCAGCTAATTGGACATCAGCAACTTTTATTAACCAATCAAGAGAATGCCTCAGAAGGGGTTGTAACCAGATCTCAGCATTGAAATCAGCCTATCAGAAGCAATGTTATTAGACCTTCCCCAACATCCTGTTACACAATTAGTCATAAATACAGTCCTGGAGGTTTTTCGCCCATACACATGAGTATTGTCTAAAAGCATGCCTTCTTTGTAGTAGCTAGGCCCTGCCACCACTGTGCTTGGCTCAGTTCACAAATCTGCTGTAACCTGTAGCTTCCCTGTCACCTCTCTGGCTCTCTTCTTCTGCTAAGCTTTGTTTCCGGGCTGTAATTAGAGTCTCCTGCCACTGGAACCTCCATAGCCACCTTGGTTTCATGGTATAGCAAAGTACTGGCCTCCACCACCATAAGGGCCAGAGATCTTGCCTCCAAAGTTTCCTTCCTTCATTGATCCAAAATTTGAAAACTGATTGCTGTAATTGCCAAAATTATTGTAGTTGCCACCACCTCCAAAATTGCTTCCACTACCCCTGACAAAGCTGCCTCCACCTTCTCCATTGCTGTAGCTGTCATAGCTGTCACTCCTGCCATAGCCATTGCCCTGGTTTCCATAACCCTGACCATTACTTCCATAGTCTCTGCTTCCTCTAGAGTAACCAGGGCCACCTCCTCCATAACCACCATCATTACCAAATCCATTATAGCCATCCCCATTGCCACCATATCCACCACCTCCATGGCTGCCACCAAAGCCACTATGACCACTGAAGTTTCCTCCTCAATAATATTGTCATTGCCACCAAAACTGCCTCCATGACTACCACCAAAGTTCTTGGAACCACTCTGACCTCTTGGGCTGAGCAAAGCACTAGCTATCTCTTGCTTTGACAAGGATTTTCTTACTTCACAGTTGTGGCCATTCACAGTATGGTATTCTGAATAACAATCTTATACACAGAGTCATGGTCATCAAAAGTGACAAAAGCAAAACCATTCTTTTTCCCATTGCCTCTGTCAGTCATGACTTCAATCGCTTCAATTTTCCCAAACTGCTCAAAATAATATCATAGGTGATATTCTTCAGTGTCTTCTTTAATACTACCAACAAAGATCTTTTTTGCCTGGTCTCTAAGAATCTTCTCGACACAGCTCTCTTGGGTTCCACAACTCTTCCATCCATCTTGTGTGGTCTTGCATTCATAGCGGTATCCACTTCCTCCACAGTGGCATATGTGACAAACCCAATGCCCCTGGATCTCTTGGTGTTTGGATCTCTCATCATCACACAGACAGTGAGTGTCCCCCATTGCTTAAAATGGTTCCTCAGACTCTCGTCAGTTGTTTTGAAGCTCAGCCCTCTGATGAAGAGCTTCCACAGCTGTTTAAGCTCCTTGGGAGACTCTTGACTTAGACATGATGGTAGGGAGATGAGAGCCTTCAGCAATGCTTCCTCCACCATGTCAACAGACAGGAGCACAATTATCTTAAGTAGACTGGTCCAGGAGGCTTGGACTGCTAAGATGGTATTTGGGAGAGGACTACACATAGGTGGGAGTCTAATCAATTCATTTGGCTCTTGGGAAAACATTTTTAGATAGAGGGGAAATAAAAATATATGGAAACAGATGATAGTCATCTGACCCAATGCCAGGTGCTGGGTGTACCTGTGAAGAGTGGGACAATGTGGCATAGCAACTGCTGAGTGGAGTATTGTGGTAGGACAGGGGACCATTGTGATAGGACAAAAAAAAAACCACCATGATGAGACAGTGGGGCACTGTGATTGGTCAGTGGAACACTGAGAAGGGTCAAGAGGCCACTGTGTTGGGACAATAGTACATTGTAATAGGAGCATTGTACTGGAACAGTGGATCACTGTGATGGGACAGTAGGACATTGTGAAGGAACAGAAGACCACTGTGGTAGAACAGTGGTGCATTGTGATGGAAAAGTGGTGTGTTGGGATGAAAATGGGGCATTGAGATGGGATAGTGAAGGATTGTTATAGGATAGTAAAGCATTGTGTTGAAGTGAGGGACCACTGATAAAACAGGGCATCGCTGGGATAATATAGGATGTCACTGTGATGGGACATTGTGGCATTGTGGTGGAATAATAGAGCATTCTGATGAGACAAAAGACCTTTTTGATGGAACAGTCAGTCATTGTGATTGGACAGAAGGCATTGCAATGGAACAGTGGAAAATTGTGAAAGCACACTGGGGCATTGTGATAGGACAGTGTAGAATTGTGATGAGACACTGGCATTATGAAGTGACAATGGGACACTATGATGGAACAGAGGAGCATTGTGAAGGGAAAATGGGGTATTGTGGTGGAACAATGAAGTATTCTCATGAAACAAAGGACCACTGTGGCAGAACAGGGAACCACATTGGTGGCCCAGGTGATCACTGTAGTGGGACATTGTGATGAGACAGGATGACTGTGATGGAACAGTGAAAAGTTGTGATTGCACTGTGGGGCATTGTGATGGAACAAGGGACAACTCTGGTAGAGCAGGAAACAGCTGGGAATGGCACAGTGTCTCTATGATGGGACAGTGGAGCATTATGGTAAAACATTCTGATGAGACGGGATCACTTTGACAGGAGAGTGGAATGTTGAGAGTGGAAAGTGGGACATTGAGATGGAATGGTGGGGAATTATGATGGGAGAGTGGGACATTGTGACAGAAAAGGGAACAAATGATGCACAAGAGGAGAACACTGTTATATAACATAGACCCACAATGATGAGGAACACTGTGATGGGACAGTGGAGAATTTTGAAAGGAAAAGGAACCCAGATTGTAATATGACATGGGACCAACTGTGGTGCACTGTGACAAGATAGTAAAGCATTGTGATGAGAAAGGAGACCACTATATTGAGACAGAAGAATGTATTATGGCAAAAGAAAGCATTGTGGTAGGATAATAGAGCATGGTGAAAACAGGTTGGGATGGGACAAAAGACCACTGTAGTGAGACAAGGAACCACTGTGATGAGATACAGAACCACTATGATGAGACACTGAAGCATCATTATAGGGCAGGAAAGCATGGTAATGGTTCAGTAGAGAATATGATGGGACAATGGTACACCATGATGGAACAGGGAGCCACTGTGACAGGCAGGGATGCATTATGATGCAAAAATAATGAATTGGGATAATAAAATGAGACACTGAGACTGGATGGTGGAGAATTGTGATGGGGCAGTAGGTCACTGTGATGGGACAATGGAGTGTTATGGAATGGGAATGAATAATCACTGTGGTAAAACAGAGGGTTACTGGGTAGAACCTATGACCATACAGACAGGACAGTGTGACATAACAATGAAAATGTAGAGCACTGTTATGGCACAGGCGACCACTGTTATGAGACAGTGGAGCATTGTTTATTTCAGTGGGACACTGTAAAAAGATAGCATGACATTTTGAAGAAAAGAGAACATTTAGATGGTACAATAGGGCATTAGGATTATAGAGTGCCACATTGTGAAAGGACAGTGAGGGACTGTGATGTGACAGTGGGATATTGTGGTAGACAGTGGAGCATTGTGGAGTGACACTGGGGCATTGTGAAGAAACAGTGGGCATAGTGATGGTGTGATGAGCATTTTGATGGGACATTAGAGCATCATAACATGTCAGGGGACAACTGTGTCAGTGTAATGGTGTGATGGGCATTGTGGTGGGACATTAGAGCATTGTAAAATGTAAAATGTCAGGGGACAACTGTGTCAGGACAGGAGATGACTGTAATGGAACATAGAAGCACCATAAAAAGGCAGTGTGACACTGTTATTGGACAAAGGAACAATGTGAAAGAAAAGGGAACCAAACTGTGGACATTTTAATGGGATAGGATACTACTTTGTGGGACAGGGATTCACTGTGGTGGATCATGGAACCAACATGATGATACAGTAAGGCATTGTGGTTGGTCAATGGAGAATTGTGATGAGAAAAGGTACTACTGTAATGAATAAAAGTGACCATGATGGTAGAATGAGGTGTTGTAAGGTAAGGAGAGAATGGATTACTGTGATGTAACAGAGGAACACTGTGATTGGATAAAGGAATATTGTGATGACAGGGAACAACTGTGATGGGACAGTAGTGAATTATGAAGGAAAAGGGGACCCATACAGTGGTGGGAGAGAAGACCATCATGATGGGGCAGGAACACACTGTTATGAGACAGGGGACCACTGTAATGAGGCAGAAGAGCTTGTGATGGGAGAATGGAACACTGTGACAAGACAACAGAACATGGTGATGATAGAGTGAAGTATTTTGATGGGACTAACTACCACTCTGGTGGGACAGGGTACCACTGTAATTGGAAATGGAGTGACCATTATGATATAGGGGTATACTGTGATTGGTCAATGGAACTTTGAGAAGGCCCAAGAGATCATTGTGGTGGAATAGGGGGCCACCTTAATGGGCTGGGGACCAGCATGATGGAAGAGTAAGACATTGTGATGGGACAGAAGAGCTTTGTGGTGGAATAGTGGAGTATTGCAATGGAGCAGTGGAATATTGTAAAGGAGCAGGTGATCACTGTGATGTTACAATGGTGCATTGTTATGGAAAGGCAGTTCACTGGGATGGTAAAACAGGGCACTAAAGGAGGACAGTGGAGGATTGTGATAGGGCAGTGGAGTACAACATTGTGATGGGAGAATGGGGCATTGTGGTAGAATGAAAGACCATTGTAGTGGACACAGACCATTGAGATAAGATAGTGGGGCAGTATAATGGCACAGGAGTGTGTGGTTATGGTACAGTGGAACACTATAATGGAAAAATTAGACATCAAGGTGGGACAGGGTACCAATGACAGAACAGTGATGCATTATAAGGGGGAAATGGGAAATAGGAATGGTTAAATAGAGAATTGAGATGGGCCAGTGGAGAATTTTGATAACAGTATGGGGAATTGTAAAAAATGAGGGACCATTCTGGAAGAGCAAGGAACCATTTGGATGTTACAGTTGACTAGAGTAATAGGGCAGTGGGGAATTGTGATAGAACAGTGAAGTATTATGATAAGATGGTGGGACATTATTGTTAAGGAACAGTTGAGCCCATTTTTCTTTTTAGTTAAACAATGCAAGAGTTTAGTCATATCCTTAGCTAGAGGCCAACTTGTTTGTTTTTCCTCAATAATTTTGTGAATTACACATTTGGAAAATGTTTCCAGTATTGAGAGAATTGACTGACCATAAGATGTTTCATAGTATGTTAACCATTTAACCATAAACCCATAACATGTACCATTCCCATGATCATAAAAATAATTGAAAAATTCTATCTTTTAATCAATTGCTTGTTAGCCATAAAAAGGCCTTTCTGATTCTAGTCTGATCCACATCATTCTTCTACCAAGGGGAACTGCAAGTTTGGCCTGGACATAAAAACAAAAATTTTACCTTGCACCATCTCTGTGTTGGTGCCTAGTTTTTCACATTATAACATTTGGAAGTGCCACCAAGATCTGAGTGAGCCACCTAGAGTAGAGACTGACTTGGGGTGGCAACTGAGAGAGTCTCCTCACTCAGCCAAGCCCTTCCTCCTCCCTATAGTCCTTAGTCTTCAACAAGTTCAACAAGGTAAAAGGTGCCTCTGTACCATGTTTGTGTGTCTTGTCTGTCTTGTTTGTGTCATCTCTTCTGGGCCAGCAACAGGGTTCTAGACACAGAGTATCCCCTCTAGTCATCTGGCAGCAGAGACACCCCCTGAGACTATTGGGCACCAAGCCTAATATAAATTCAGGTTTTGGGGTGGGAATTTGGGCTTGATTTAACTATTTCTGGATAATTCCAAGTTCAGCCAGAACCACCAGTTGCTTTCTGAGCTGTCTTGAAGCCCTGAGGATATCTTGGTGATACTGGGGACCAGGTAGGGAAACTTGGAGAGGCTCAGCACCTTGGCTCTGTCAGCAGGGTTCCAACTCCTAGGTGCCACAACAAAGGTAAGGGTGCCCCAGGACAGTGGGGGACAGACCTAGAGTTTGGAGAGTACCAATGTAGGTATATCAGGCAATGCATGGGTTGTGTAACAAAATCTGTTGAGTTTTCTTGGTCAGACTGATGGACCTCTGATGCAGAGGTCCAATTGTTAAATGTTGTGGTTTTGTTGCTGTTTTAACTGTTTCTTGTCCTGTAGCTGTACCTGTTCTTATGTATTTTGAATGGTCTTAAATAGGAGAACTTTTGGGACATGGGATTTGATGGCAGTATGTTGCAGAGTTCAATGGCTAAGGCAAGGCTTGAGGTTAGATAGGAAACTTTGAAGAAAAACCACTAGCCTCATGCAGAAGCCTGTGGGTGGGCCCCCACTGTGGCCAGTTCAGCTGCATAACTTCAACTCCAGCACACTCCCTGTAGCCACTTACTACAGCAGTTCATGAGGTCACTCAGCTGCTGAGCTTATAGCCTCCCACCATACCAAAAGGTTAGTTTTGTTTGTCTGGATGGTAATTATGAATATATGGTATGTTTGGACTGGCCTTCCTTGAATGTGTGCACTTACCATGTAATTTTGCTATCTATGTTGTATGACTAATGGTCCTTAAATATGTAAACTCACTCTTTCTCCTGCCATCAGCCACCTGGACTCAGAATTTACCTCTGGGCTTTCTGGCCACTGGATCTAATGTAATAGGGATTCAAATGTTATTTGGATAATATGAAAGTTGTTTTATGCTATTTTATTCTATTGAAAAACCAGCTATGGAATTGACTTATGGCTCACCCTTTTTCAGACCCAGGCATGCCTTTAATATCTCTATGTGTGGGGTCAAAAACTAGAAGGAAGAAGGGAAAGGGTAGAACAGCTAAAAGTATTATTTTCTTATAAGTTTATTGGGTATGGTGATTAGACAATGTAACACTGTATTAAAACAGTAACACATTTTGATCAGACAAGCAACCACTTTGATGAAAGTGTAGAGCATTGTGGTTGGGCTATGAAACACTGTAAAAAGATAGTGAGGCTTCGTGAATGATTGGTGGGACATTGTGATGGGACAATAGGGCACTGAATTGGACACTAAAGCTTTGTTATTGCTGGGATACAACTATGATGAGACATTGGTCTGTGGAGAATTATGAAGAGAGGTAAGACCATGTGGTGGATGGGGGACCACTGTGATGTAACAGTGGGGCATTGTGATGGGACAGTGGATCAATTTGATGGGGCAGTGAGTCATTATGATAGGAAAGTGAGTAACAGGGTTCTGTTGTGGGAGACTGGGATGGGAGCATTGTGATGAGACACAGGTCTACTCTATAGGGACAAAAGACCATTGTGATAGGAGAGTGGGTCACTATGTTTGAAGAACTTGAGATGAGAGAGTGGAGAATTGTGGTGGAATGATGGACCTTGGTGATAGGAGTGTAGAACATGACAATGAGACAAAGGACCACTGCAGTGGAACAGGGGACCTCTGTGATGATACATAGAACCACTGTGATGAGACAGTGTGGTGTTCTGATGGGACAGGAAAGCATGGTGATGGTGCAGCAAAGATGGGATAACTTGACGTGATAGGACCAATGTGATTGGACAACAGCATACTCTGAAAAGAAAGTAGTATATTGGATTGGTAAAATGGGATGCTGTATTATAACAGTGGAGTATTGTGATGTGTCAGTGGGGTTACTGTGATAAGGAGATGGGAAATTTTGTTGGAGCAATGGAGTAATATGAAGGACAACTGTGCAGAAATAGGGGCCACAGTGACAATACAGTAATCGCTATGTTCAGGACAGCGAAACATAATGATGGAACAATAGAGTACTGAATGGCAGAGGTGATCACTGTGATAGGATAGTGCACTATTGTGATTCCACAGTGGGTCATTGTAATGGGTTACTGTGACATTTTTTAAGGGACAGGGGTGCATTGATATGATACAAGGGGGACATTGGAATGGTGCATTGCCACAGTGTCATAGCACAGTGGGTCATGGTGATAGCAGAGTAGAACACTGAGATAGGGCATAAGACATTGTAAAGTGACACTGGGACATTGTGAAGGGGCATTGTTATGTATGGTGGGCATTGTAATGGAGCACATTAATGGCACAGGGTACCACCTTGTGAAACAGTGGTCCATAGTGACAGGACACAGAATCACTGTGATGAGACAGGGAGTTTGATCAATGTATAATTGTTAAGAAACATGACACCATTGTGGTGGGATGGGGGTCACCATGATGGAATAATTGGGCATTTTGATGAGCACTGTGATTGGACAGTGGATCATTTTTGTTGAGACAATAGAAGGCTGTAATGGAAAAGTTGTAGGACAGTGAAACTCTGTGATTCAATACTGGAGCATTTTAATGAGAAAAATGACCACTGTAATAAAGCCAAAATAAACAGAAAACATTGTGATGTGATAGTGGGACACTGTGATAGAACAGTGAGGCATTGTGATGTGACAATGGAGAGCTAGGATGGGAAAGGGAATACTGTAATTGGATACTGGGGTATTTTATGGGATGGTAGATCATTGTGATGGTACTATGAAGTGCTATGATGATACAGACTTTATATTGTGGAGGAATATGTAATAAGACAAGAGACAACTGTGATGGGATAGTTCATTGTGAAAAAGGAACCAGACTGTGGTGGGTTAAGGAACCGTTGTGATGGGACAGTGGACACTCTTATGGGAAAGTAAAGCATTATGCAAAAACAAGGAGACACAAGAGCTTGTAATGGGAGAGTAGAGTATTGTGATGGGACAATGGAACATAGTGATAGGAGAGTGGAGCATTGTATGAGACGAAGGACCACTGTAGCGGTAGAGGGGACCATTGTGATGAAACATTAAATAACTGTGATGAGTCAGTAGGGCATTGTGTTGTGACACAAAACAGGACATTATGATATGACAGGCAACCACTGTGATGGATCAGAGGTGCCCTATGATGAGTATGGTGGATAGGAATGGTAAATGAGATATTGAGATAGGACACCGAGGCATTGTGTTGTGAAAACGCAACATTATGATTGGACAATGGATTGTGATGGAATGAAAGACCACTATGGAGGAACAGGGGACCACATGGATATAACAAGTGGAGCAATGTGACAGGACAGTGGAACATAGGACAGATAATGACCACCATGATGTGACATGGGGCATTGTGGTGGAACAGTAGAGCATTATGATAAGACAAGAAACAACTTTGGTAGAACAGTGAAGCATTGTGATTGAACAGGAGCATTTTAATTGGATAATGGAAGAGTGGGGAATTGTGATGGGACATGGGACATTGTGAGAGGACTTGAGGTATTATCATGAGACAGAGGAGTGTGGTGATAAGACAGTGAGATTAAGAATGGACAGCTAGGCATTGTTATGGGACAGTGGAAAATAATGATAAGACAGTGGAAAAATGTCAATAAAACAATGGGACACTGTAATGGGACAGTGGACCACTGTGACAGAACAGAGATAGGACAAAGGCGAATTATGATGGGACTGTGGAAAATTGTGATAAAACAATTTTATCTGTATGCTGCAATGGAACATGCAGACCACTGTGACAGATCAGAGGAGTGTTGTGATGATAACATGATACATAGAGATTACAATTGGGGATTTGAGAGGGAAGAAAGGAGAATTATGATGGGGAAGTACAAAATTGTGATGGGACATTAGGGCCATTGTGATGTTAAAATAAGAGATTGTGTTGGAAATGGAGTATTGTGATAGAATAAAGGACTACTGTGGTAGAAGAGCAACCACAGGAAATGTACAAGTGACCACCATGATGGAACAGTGATGCAAAAATGGAACACTATGATGGGACAGAGGACCACTGTATTAGGACAGTAGAGAATTGTAATTGAACAGTAAGGCATTGTGATAGGATGGGGGGACCACTCTTATAGAACAGAGAACCACTGTGATGGGGCACTGTGGCACTGTGGTAGAAAAGTACTGTATGTTTGAGATGAGAGACCACTTGGATAGGATAATGGAATTTAGGCAGTAGGGCATTGTGATGGGATAGTAGGACACTGTGATTGAACACTGGAGCCTTGTAATGGAATAAGGGACAACTGTGGTATGACTGGAAATCACATGAAAGATCACATTAAAGAACATGGAACCACCATAGTGAGATAGTGGGATACTGTGGTATGACAGTGGAGCACTGTAAATCGAAAAGAGACCCAGACCTCACTGTGGTGTAAGATCTACCATGATGAGCCAGTGGACACTGTAGTAGTACAGTAAAGCACAGTGATGGGACTGGAGGCCATTGTAATGGAACAGAAGAGTCCCATAGTCAATGGGATGTAGAGCATGTGTCACTATCATTAGAATGTAGAGTACTGTAGTGAGAATTTTGGATTCTTATAAAACACAGAAATGTTATGGGAATATATTTTTGTTTTAATCTCAGGTATGGGATATGGGGCTGCTCCAGATTGTGCATAGCAGTTGACTCTGATTTGCCTCATGCTCTGGCAGGGCTATGATTTTGCCAGCTGCAGATAGTTTCTGCAAGTGTATGACATTTGGAATTCTGGGGACTCTTGAGAGAGTGTACAAATTCTAGAGCCCTAGAGAGGTAGCAGTGGCTGCTGCTCATTCTCCTCATGCTGCTGCTGTTGCTGCTAGTGGTTGCTGGTGGCTGTTGTTGTGGTTGGTTGCTGTTTGTGAAGTGGTCATCCACAAAGAGATGAGTAGAATAAATTGAATATCCTGACAGAGAAGATAAAACTTGCTCCAAGGAACTCAGCCCCCCTAATTAGCAGGAACTACTCTAATAATATTGACACCCCCTTCCCACTTTAACTTTCTTTCTCTCCTATCTAGTTATAGTGTGTTGGAAGAGTGGGTTAAAGCTGGAGAAGGGTGGTTAAAAATGAAACCCACAAAGTAGCTAAATGTCCGGCTACGAGTGCTGCCCAAGTTGGGGCTAGGAAGAAAGCAAAATCTGGTTTCAAATGCTGTAGAGGAAATGGGAAGAGAAGAAGGGATGGATGTTTTATTTTAAGATGTCAGAAAAAAAGTTTATTGTGGCTGCTATCACTGGACTATCCCCCACATTGCTTCCAAATGGAATTTTCTGATTTATTTTCTTATTCCTCTTCCTATATTCTGTATCAAAAAAAAAAGGTTGGGGAATGGCTGAGCTGTTGCAGGACATATGATCATATTGTGAACCCTGAGACTGTGTACTGGAAAAATCTGTTTCTATTGTGGAATGACTCAGCCTTTCATCCTAGAGCTTTCTGTTTACTGTAACCAAGTGTTTGTGCTGTGGCTCAGCTCTAGCACACAGCTTTAATCCAAGAGCTAAATAAAGTCAACCTTAGGTCAAGATATGAAGCAAGCAACCAGCTGAGAGGGAGAGGGACTAAACAGAAAGGAGAAACATTGAGCTGAAGGGTGTTTAAGACAGTGTGAAGAAAGAGAAAGGACTTTTTCCTTCTGAGATGCCAGCTGAGTAAGACAGTCAGCTGGGTGTACTAGCAGTCCTTATCCTTCTGGGTGAAAAAGAATGTCAGCTGGGTGCTTTCTCTGCCTCCCTGAGGTAGCAAGTTTTTTCCCCAGCATCTGGCTCCCGAGTCTTCGTGGGTAAAATCAAATGACTGGGATTTTTTTTTTTTAAACAACCCACTCAAAAAAGGAAGTGGATGGGGAGTTAGGGGGAAGAGGGTGGGAGGTTGGGACCAAAGAGGGGGAAGGGAGAGGATTGCTATTGAGATGTAACTTGAAGAAATTTAAAAAAAAAAAACACTAAAAAAAAAACCAACTCAGCAATTTGAAAAATTGTGAGTGGTATGGAGAAACCTAAGAAATAAAAACTGGCTGAAATGAGAGAACCAAAAGGGTCCCTCTACTCTGTCATTTCTGAAAGGGTTGCAGAGTTGGCTGAGCAACTGGAAAAGTTACAGATGGAGCTTGAGACACACCACAAGCACTTGGGAAGTGAGTAGCCATGGAAGAAGGAGAAATAATAGGCTCAGACTCAGTGACTGAGCAAGAGAGTAGGAGTTTCCTTCAGGAGGAAAGAGGTAAACAAAATGTGCTAGAAGGCAGATAGTGGCCCCATCTGGCACCATGTGCTTTTGTTTCCCAGTTCCTGCAGCACCTGGGTGGATTAAGGAGCTGGGTTGCCACTGGGGGGAGTTGGAAGCAATGCAGAGTGACAAGATCAAAGAAAAGCTGAAACAGCCCATTTTAAAGAAATGGCTAATCTTGAACCAACTGCACCACCAGAGATAGAGGAGGGGTGGCCTGGAATTACAAAATCACCATTAGTTTTTCAGTAATTGCATAGCACATGCCTGCTAATGGTGTGGATCATGATTATGATGAAGTAATGTGGCATCCTACAGATATGATAGATTAAAGGTGTTTTAAAGAGGCCATGATTTCCTATGGCATGCATTCACCTTATATAAAACAAATGCTAAGTAATTGGCCTACTCACAATAGAAATATTCCCCAAGACTGGAAGGGGCTGATAACAGCCCACTGAGCAATTACAATGGTTAACATGGTGGAGGGAAGAAGACATGAATATTAAATAGTGAAATAGAGTGAGAGGAATGAATAAAGTAAATGATCATTTGCTGGGTGAAAGGCAGTACTCTGATATACAAGGAAGGATTTAATTTCACGACACCACTATAGAACAAAGTTGCTTAGCAGCTTTAAGAGCTTGGGACAAAATTGAGGAGTCCACTTCATTTCAAAGATTATAAAAGGCTTTGGAGAAGACTTCACTGGGCTTTTTTTTTTAAACAAATATTAGTCTCAGTTGGGAACAAAGCTGTATCAAAACCTGATGCAGGACAGAAGAATGATAGAAACCTTGGTTTATGAAAGTGAAAATCTGAATGTAAAAAAGTTATTAGACATTAAAGGCATGGGCAGCACTGATGGATGAGCAGATAAGGGACATGACCAATACCGGGTCTCACAAGTACCATGCTAACATCATAGGACAACCTATTGCCAAAAGTATCTGGTATCAGAATGCCTGGTGCTTCAACTGCAGGAATTTTGGCCATTTACAAAGAGGCTGTGACCAAGCCCCTAAAGGTCTCAGATCTCAAAATGCCCAGTGCATTAACAGTAATAAATATGGTACTTTCCTCTGGAGAAGTGAATGTATATTTTCTAGAAGGAATGGCTTTCCTAAATATCAAATATAAAGAATGCCTAGACTTCCTGGATTGTGAAGGTGTGTAGCAATGAACACAATTGAATCAATGAGTGTAGGTCCAAGTAGCTATCCAAGGCAATTTCTTACTATCAGGAAACAGACTGGGGGCCAGGTTCAAGACTCAACAGCAAAAAGTATGAGCTGTTTCAGACAAGAGCAATCAAGAGTCACCAGGTTACAGAAAAAAAATGAAGGTGAATTTTTCCACTATTTTTTAATAACTCTAAACACCTACCAACACACTGACCCAAGGTACAAGAAAAAGGACATAAACCTCCGCAGGTCCTTGGGGCAACCTGTCATCAGTCAAGGCAAATCAGCATGCACAGAAACAAATACAATCAGCAACAGGAACACAGAAAACAGCAGCAAGAGAGCACAGCTAATCAGGAGAACCAACAAGGACAGACGAAGAAGTGGTGGCTTTCACAGTCCCAAATGGGGTGATCTGAACTAAACCCGACCAGGGCTCAACCCAACCTGGGCTCTGTCTGACCAGGGCCACAATCTTCAGCAAGTCTCCATAGCAGCAGACTTTGGCAAATTGTTGTCTGGAGTCTTTCTAAGTGAAGCAATGATAAGCAACAATGAGAAGCAATGGCAAGCAAAAAAGCCCCTCTGTGTTTCCAGGGTCTTTTCTTTATAACTGCACAAGGATGCCTTCCAATTGGTCAATTTCTCACCCTTCACACAAGGTACTTATGTTTAACCAAGATCATGAGCTCCCCAAGAAATTTGTTCATCAAAGGATGTAAATAAATGTTTCCCACACATGACAGTTTTCTGATTGGCAAAACATCATGTGTTCTTTCATCAGGATGTTTTGTATACCTCTTTCACAAGTCTGTATTTCAGTGGTGTACAAAACACCCCCCATCCCACACTTGAGACCAAAACAAAAAACACACTCATTTAACACAACCGTGCTTCCAAAGAAATCCAAATTTCCACCACAAAGAACTGTGGTATTAAATCAGTCTATATATTATAAGGATGTGTTAATATCAAAATGGAAGCCTGTAAAAGTTTTGCATTTGGGATGTGGGTTTGTTTATGTTTCCACAGGAAATGAAAAGTTGTGGATACCATCAAAACTTATAAAAATTATTTTGAGCAGGAGAGGTCTCCTGAAAACTTTGGACACTGATCCAAAAAGCATTTAGTACATTAAAAATGTCTCTGTTTATATTTTCTCACTAAACACAGCACAACTAATGTTTTAAAAATAGAAAGGAGGAAATGTAGTGAGAATTTTGGTTTCCTTAAAAACACAGAAATGTTATGGGAATATGTTTTTGCTTTAATCCCAGGTGTGGGATATAGGGCTGCTTCACATTGTCCACAGCAGCTGACTGTGATTTGCCTCCTGCTGTGGCAGGGGCATAATTTTTCCAGCTGTAGATAGTTTATACAATATATGACATTTGGAATTCTGGGGACTCTTGAGAGAGTATATAAATGCTAGAGCCCTAGAGGGGTGGTGGTGGCTGCTGCTGGTTGCTGTTGGTGCTGCTGCTGCTGCTGGTTGCTGTTGTTGTTGTTGTTGCTGCTGCTGCTGCTGCTGCTGGTTGCAGTTGTTGTTGCTGCTGCTGCTGGTTGTTGTTGTTGCTACTGCTGGTTGCTGTTGGTGCTGCTGCTGTTGCTGCTGATTGCTGTTGGTGCTGCTGCTGCTGTTGATTGCTGTTGTTGCTGCTGCTAATTGCTGTTGGTGCTGCTGTTGCTGTTGCTCATTGCTATTGTGGCCAGTTGCTATTTTTCAGGTGGTTATTTACAAAGAGATGTGTGAAAGAAAGTGTATATCCTAACAGTGAAGACCAAACTTGTGTAAGTATAATGTTTAAACTATTTATTAATATCTCTGAACACCTACTAGCTCACCAACCTGAGGCACATTAGAAGGATAACAAAATGTAGATGTCCTTAGACAGGGTTCCTTGGGGTAACTCATCAGCCAGCACCTTAGGGAACACAGCAATCAACAGCTGCAGTGGTCACCTGGCCACCACCTCACTTATACATGGAGTCAAGACCTCCTCCATTCATCCAAGACTGTCAAAACTAAATGGGGCAGATGCCACACTTTGATGACGGCCCCCTGTGCTGGCCTCTGCTACACCCCTGTTTACTTTCACAGTCTCTTCAGACTGCCCGCTCTTCCAACCCTCCTCTGGGAAGGTTCTGTGCCATGGCCTCTTCTGCCCACCTGAGCTTGCTGCCTCCTGGCTGGTGCTGTACTCATGCAGCCTAGAAGCTGGCCATTGCCATCTCTCACATTGGAGTTTGTGATGAAACAGCATAGAGATGAGAAAGTAAAACACTGTGTTGGGGCAATGGGGCATTGTGGTGGGAAAGTGAGCCATTGTGATAGGTTACCTAGGGCATATGACAAGACACTGAAGCATTTTGATAGAAGAGTGGGGCATCTTGATGGGACAGGGGAGCACTGAGATGTGCCAGTGTGATTTTATTATGGGACAGCGGGTCATTGTGACAAAGTAATAGGGCATTGCAATGGACAGTGGGACATTGTTATAGAAGAGAGAAGAACTGTGATTGGAAAGGAGAATAAGATAATAGGACAGATGAGCATTGTGATCAGACAGTGGAGCATTGTAATGGTACAATGGGGCATTAGGATGATAAAGTGGGTCATTGAGATAGGACTGTGAAGCATTCAGTTAGAACATTGGGGTACTGTGATTGGACAGTGGGGTATTGTGATGGGACAGAGGATAATTGTGATTGGACAGGGATCTAAGATGATGGGTGATAAAAGCATTGTGATGGAACAGTTAGACAATATGATGCTACTGGGTCTACTATGATGGGACAACAGAACATTGTCATGGGAGTGTGGAGTGTTGTCATTGGACAGGGAACAATTGTGATATAGCAGTGACTACTGTGATAGGACAGACTACAACTTTGATAGGAGACTGGAAAATGTGATGGGACAGTGAAGCATTTTTTATAAACAGTGGGACATTATTCTGTGACAGTGTTCCACTTGAGTGGACTCTGGTGTCGGGAGCCGCAATCACCATTACAAGATGGCGCCGACTTCCTGCTTCCTAGTTCTTCACGGAGGTGCTGTGCCGGTGCGCACATGCGCAAGGCGCGTTTCTTGGCACTGCGATTTCATGCTAATTAGGTGATTCAGTATGAGCCAATAAGGGTTCGACAAGTCTCCCTATGTGCTATATAAGTGGCCGCTTGCCGGAGCTCGGGGTCCCTCTCCACCATGCTATCTAAAAGAGCTGTTCAATAAATGCTGTCAGAAGAATCCTGATTGTGTGGTGCTTTCCTTATCGGTGAGGCGGGTGCGACATCTGGTGCCAAAGCCCGGGAACGAGGCTGAACATCTCAGGAGCTCCGGTCCAGCTATGAGGGATCCTGTAGGCTCGACAGAGGATTCAGAACTGACGGCGGAGGAAGTCTAGACACTTTTCTGCAAGGTATGGTGGATCCCCTTTGGCTGGCTCTTGTTTTTCCTGTTTGGGCGGTAGTGGTCATTACGTGTTGTTTTTGTCTTAATTGCCATCAACAAGGGAAGGAGTGTACCTGTCCTCCCTGTTTACCGGAACCGTAAGCCACAGGTAGATAACTGTGCAGGTTCGCTCTGTCCTGTAAATAAAGGACTATGGGCAATTAACAATTGAAGCCGCTCCTTTCAGCAATGCGGGCATTGTTGAAGGAACGTGGACTAAAAGTTCCTGAAAGAGTTCTATGCAATTTTCTAAAAGAAGTAGATCGAGTTGCTCCATGGTTTGTCTCGACCGGATCCTTAACCAAAGGGTCCTGGGAAAAACTTGGAGTTGATTTCAGTAATGAAAAGGACGGAGGGAGACTTAGACCAGGAACGTGACCACTGTATAAAATGATTAGAGTTTGTATTGACAACTCTAGATGTCAAAAACAGGTTCGGGAAGGACAGAGAGTATTAGCAGATCATCAGGATAGCCTATCAGAAGCAGAAAAGGAAAAGAGCGCTGAGATTAAAAAGAAAACAAACAGAAGTAAAGAGATGTCAAAAGAAAAGGACAAATTGTATCCTGTCCTTGATTAAGAATTTAAGGGTTGGAGACTCGTCCTCAGAGGAGACCTCTACAGAGGGTGAGGAAGAGAAAGAGGATTCAACATCTTCCTCGTCAGAGGAGGGTGTGTTAGATTCAGATGATCAAGCTGAGTTAGAAGAAGAGGCAGCTCGATATGAGGCTGAGCGGTATCGACCTGACCCATATGCTCCAGGGTCAGTTCCGTCTGTCCCACCATTAATATAAAGCAGCTAACTTGTCTAAGATTTTATCTCAACAGTTGCAACAAAATTGGACTGCGGAATTTGATAAAACCATGAGAAGGCTACGAGTAGCTATCATTCAAATTAACTCCACTCATTTGGATCTGTCCCTAACAAAAGGATTGGCTTCCTGGCTTCAGTCAGCTTTCTTCTACTTTAAGGAATGGGTGGGAGTCAGGCTGCCTTTTAGCGGGGGGAATGTTGATTACCCTCTGGTTGCTCTACAAATTTAAAAAACAACAGAATCGAGATAAAGTGCTAATCACTCAGGCCTTACTTGCCGTGGAACTTGGAACTTCTCCTAGAGCTTGGTTAAATATGCTAAAACAATGAGACACTGTCATCATAAATTTGTCCTGAGGGCTCGTGTTCCCATTGCACCAGGTGTTCTGATGACAGTCCTGTGTGCCTCCCAGGGCTCGTGTTCCCATTGCACGGGAATTCAGGCACACAGGGTCTCTAATCCATTTAACTACCTTGATCGCTCCACTGGTAGAACGGTGGGCTTGATCGGTGACAAAGTGGACTGTTGTGTTTTGCTATTTAATAAAGAAGGGGGAGATGTCGGGAGCCGCAATCGCCATTACAAGATGGCGCCGACTTCCTGCTTCCTGGTTCTTCACGGAGGTGCTGTGCCGGTGTGCGCATGCGCAAGGCGCGTTTCTTGGCACTGCGATTTCATGCTAATTAGGTGATTCAGTATGAGCCAATGAGGGTTCGACAAGTCTCCCTATGTGCTATATAAGCGGCCGCTTGCCGGAGCTCGGGGTCCCTCTCCACCATGCTATCTAAAAGAGCTGTTCAATAAATGCTGTCAGAAGAATCCTGATTGTGTGGCACTTTCCTTATCGGCGAGGCGGGCGCGACACTCTGGGATATTGTGGTATGACAGTGGAGTATTGTGATGGGATGTGTGACCACTGTGATCTGACATTTGGGCATTGTGATGGGAGTATAGTCCATTGTGATAGTAGCATGCAGCACTGTGATGGCACAAGGAAGTATTGTGATGATACATTCAGGCATTGTGGTGTTACAGAGGATGTCTGTGATTGGACAGGTAATATGACAGAGGAGCATTGTGATGGAAGAGTCAATTATTATGAATGGGAGCTACTGTTCTGGAAGAGTGATCATTGTACTGGGATTGTACAATATTGTGTTGTGACAATAGATATTGTGTTGGTGCAATGGTCATTGTCATGGGACAGTGGTGCATTCTGATTGGGCAGTAAGCCTTGTGATAGGAAAGAGAAGAAATGTGTTTGGAAAGGTGACAACAGTGATGGGAAACAGAATCACCATGACAAGACAGTGGGACCGTATGATGTGACAGTGGGGCATTGTGATGGTAGAAGGGACCATTGTGATGGGACTGTAGAACATTGTGATGGAACAGTGGGGTATTGTAAGGGACCAATGGGCCATTGTGTTGTGACAATGGGGCATTATAATGAAAACATTATATTGTGAAATATAATGAGACTCTCCATTGTGAGGCAAAGGAGATAGTATGCATTGTAAGGGGATAAAAGATGAATGTGACTGGACAGGGGACTAAGTTTGTGGCACAAAGTATCATGGTGACAGGCCAGTGGATCATTGCATTGGGACAGCAGCTTGCTGTAATTAGAAAGTAGACTAAGCTATTGGGATAGAGGAACATTGTGATGGCACAACATGACACTGTAATGGGACAGAAGACCACTATTATGGGACAGTGGAACATTGTGATGGGACAGTGAGCTTTATGATGGAAGAATGGGCTTTGAGATAGTAGAGTGAGGCATTTTAATTGTAGAGAGTAGAATTGTGATGGGGCACTGGGACATTGTCTTGAGACAGTGGGGTATTGGAGTAGGATTGTGGGGTGTTATTATCAAACAATGGGGCATTGGGGTATAATGATATGTGGTGGTTTGAATAAGTATAGCCTCATAGGCTCATAGATTTAAATGTGTGGTCATTAGGAAATGGTACTATTTGAAAGGGACTAGGTGCTGTGGCCATGTGGAAGTAGGTATGATGGAGATAGTATGTCACTGGGGGTGGGCTTTGGGGTTTCAAATGTTCAAGCCAGACCCAGTGGCTCTCTCTTCCTGTTGCCTACAGATTTATATGTAGACCTCTCAGATCCTCCAGCACTGTGTCTACCTGTATGCTGCCATGTTCCTCACCATGACAACAATGGATTAAACCTCTGAAACTATAATCAATCCCCAATTAAATTCTTCCTTTTGTAAGAGTTGCAATGATCAGCTGGGCATTGTGGTACATGCCTTTAATCTCAGCACTAGAGAAGCAGAGGCACTCAAATCTCTGTGAGTTCAAGGTGAGCCTAGTCTACAAAGTGAGTCCAGAACAGTCATGGCTCTGGTACACAGAAAAACCCTATCTTGAAAAACAAACAAGCAAGAGTTGCCATGGTCATGGTATATCTTCACAGCAATAGAACACTGACTAATATATAATGGAACAAGGGTCCATTGTGAATGTATAGTGGAACATTGTGATGAGACAAGGAGACACTAAGATGGAACAGAGAAACACTGTGATGAGACATTGGAGAATTGTGATTCAACAGTGGACCACTGTGGTTGGAAATAGGACCACTGTGATGAGACCCAGGACCAGCATTATGGGACAGTGGAGTATTGTGATGGAACTGTGATAAGGCAGTGAAGCATTGAGATTGGACAGGGTCAACTATGTTTAGACAGATAAGCACTGTAATGGGACACAGGATCCCTGTGCTTGAACAATGGGGCACTGTGATAGAACAATGGGATATTGTGATACAGCAGATTATGATGATGGGACTGTGGGACACATTAATGGGAAAATGTGGTATAAAGATGGTACAACGGGTCATTGCAATATGCCATTGGATCAAAGTGATGAGACAATGGACTGTTGTATTAAGACTGTAGAACACTGGATTGAACGCAATCCAATTGTGATATTGTAAAGGAACAGTGGGCCATTATGTAGGCACATTGAGGCAGTGTCATGGTAGAAGGGACCATTGGATGGAACAGTGGCACATTGTGATGAGACAGTGGAACACTATATTGTGGAAGTGGGTCATTGTGATGAAATAGTAGACTATTGGTAGGGGACAGTAGGCACTGTATCTCAACAGTGGAACTCTGTGGTAGAACAGAAGATAATTGATTACACTGGGGATTAAAGTCATGGGACAGTGTACCATTGTGACACAGAGGTCCACTGTAATGGGATAGTGGACTCAGGTATTGGGAGCATGATGATGGCAAAGTGTGGCATTGTGATGAGGCACTAGACTGCTTTGATGGGGCAGTGGAATTTTGTTATGGAACACTCGGCATTTTCTTAGTAGAATGGATCATCTTAACAGAAAAGAGGGGTATTTTGATGAGATAATGGACATTTTTATGGTACAATGGGTTATCGTGAATGGTGAGTGTGGCATTGTGGAACAGTGAGGCACTGCAATATAGCACTAAGGTATTGGTCAGACAATTAGGCATTGTGGTAGAAGATGGGGGCATTATTATGGGTAAGAGATCAACTTTAGAGAAACAATGGGACATTATCATGGTAAAGTAGCAATTTCGATATGGTAGTAGACTAATGTGATGGGAGAGTAGGGCATTGTAATAGAAGAGTAGAGCACTGTGATGGGACATTTTTAAAGGATAGTGGGTCATTTTGTGATGGGACTGTGGGGCATTGACATGGGACACTGGAGACTATTAGTGATAGTCACCAATTGTGATGGGAAAGTAGGGTTTTATTGTGGGACAGTTTAGCAATATAATGGAACAGAGGGCCATTGTATTGCAGTGGTTAGAAATTGTGATGGTACCGTGGATAATTGTGATGGGTCAGTGGAGCATTGTCATTGGACAAATTGGACAATCATGCACAGTAATAGGACAGAGGGTGACTATGATTGGACAAAGAACTAAGATTATGGAACAGCAAAGTAATGGGATGGACAGTACAGTCTTGTGATGGGATAGAAGATCACTGTGATTAGACAGAGGACTAAGGTCATGGGACAGAGGGGCATTGTGGTAGAACAGTGGCTCACTGTCATGTGACTCAGGGCCATTTTGATGGGACAATTGAGCATTGTGAAGGGAAATTGGGCATTGTTATCAGACAGTTTGGCACTGAATATTACAATGGCCCATTTTTATTTGCCTGGGACCACTGTGATGGGACAGTAATGTATTGTTTGTGACTAGGAACCACTGTGAAGAGAGAGTCAACCATTGTATGTGACAGTGGGCATTATAATGGCTTAATGGGCTTTATGATAGTGTAGTTAGGCATTGTGATGGAACTGTAGATCACAGTTTTGAGACTGGGGACCACTGCAATAGAATAATAGAGAATCATGTTGGTATCATGGGGCATTGTATTGGGGTATGGAAGTACTGTGATGACAAAGTGAAACATTTTTATGAGACAGGTGACATTGTTATGGCAAACTGATGCATCATAATGGGAAAGTAATGCATTGTAAAGTGACACTAGGACAATAGGGTACCATGACTAGACAATGGATCACTGTCACTGGAGAATGAAGTATTGTGATGGCACACTGGAGCATTGTGATGGGACATAGGATAGCTGTAGTTGGACAAGTGACCACTCTGATGGGACCAAGGACCATCATGATGAGACAATGGGGCATGGTGATGGCACAATTAGACATTGTGATAGGATTTGTGACTACTGTTAGGATTCTGAGGAATTGTGATAGAAGAATGAGAATTTTAATGGGACCATGAGCCATTGTGATGGGACAGAGGACAACTCTGGTTGGACAAGTGACCACAGTGATGGGACATAGGACCACTGTATTGGAACAGTAGGGTATTGTGATGTAAATGATCTAATGAAGAAAATTGCCTCACAGTGTACAAGTACCTTAGGTTTAGGTTAATTCCAGATATAGTCAAGTTGACAACCAAGAATGGCCATCAAACACTGGGTAATTGTGATGGGACAGTGGGCATTGTAATTGGACAGGAGAAAATTGTAGTTGGACAGGTGAGCACTGTGATGGGACATTGAACCAACTTGATGGAATTATTATGTGAAGTGGTCCATGCTGATGAGACAGAAGACCACTGCGATGAGACCGTTAAATACAATAATGTGACAATGGGACATTGTGACTAGACATTGTGGTGTTGTGAAATAACGTGGGGAATTTCAATGAGACACTGTGGGACTGTGATTTGTCCCTGGGAGTTTTGATGGCAGCCACTATGATGGGACAATAGAGCAATTTTGATAGAAAAGAGTAATATTATGATGGGATGGAGGGCCATTATGATAGCAGAGGGACAAACTGTGATGGGACAATGGAACATTGTCATGGTATACTGTAGACTATTTATTGAGAGTCAGCATTGTGTTGTGATTGTAAGACACTATAATGTGACAATGGGACATTGCGATAAGACAATGGAGCATGGTGATGAGACACTGTGAAATTGTGATGAGACAGTGATGGAACACAGAACCACCATGATGGGACAGTGAGTCATGGTGATAGGACAATGGGACATTATAATGATACTGAAGATCACTGTGATGGGAATTGGAGGAATTGTGATAGGAGAGTGGGTCATTGTGATGGGACTGTAAGGCATTGTGATGTGATCCAGGGGCATTACGATTGGATAGTAGGGCACTGTTATATAAAAGAAGACAACTGTGGTAGTATACATGACTACTATAATAGAACACAGGATCACTATTTTGAGAAGGGGGCATTGTAATGGGAGAGAAGGGCATTGGATTGGATATTGGGAACATTGAGATGGGAAAGGGGGACACTGGAACATTGTCATGGTATACCAGGAACTGGTCAGTGATAGTCAGCAATTGTGATTGTGGAGTGGGGCATTTTGTTTGGACAGGAGTCATTGTAATTGAACAAGAACATTTTGATAGGACTGTGGAGAACTGTGGTGTGGCACTGGACCACTGGAATGAGAGTGTAACATTGCAATATATCAATGGATATTGTTATGGACATTGTTGTAATGTAAAGAAACAGTGGGGCATTGTGATTATAGAAGGGACTTCAGTTATGATCCAGAGGCACATTGTGACAGTGGGGCATTGGGATGGGATAATAGCACATTGTTCGTGACTGGGAACCACTGTGAGGGGACAGTTGAGCATTGTGATGGGACAGTGGGCATCATAATAATATAGTAGATGTTGTAATGATAAAGTTAGGCAATGTGGTTAGGCATCTGATCATATGATAGTAAACCATTGTGATGGAATAATGGAAACTTGTATTGGGATAATGGGGCATTTTGATGTGATATAGGACTACTGTGATGATAAATTGGAACATTTGTATAGGGCAGTGTGGCAATGTGATAGAAGAGTGATACATTGTAATTGATTAGGGCAATGTAATATAACACTGAGGCATTGAGGTAGGACAGTGGAGCATGGTGATTTGATGGTGAACCACTGTGATTAGAAAATGGGCACAGGACCACCATGATGGGACAGTGGGCACTGTGTTAGAAAAGTGGGACACTGTAATGGGGACCACTGTGATGAAATTATGGAGCATTTTAATGAGAGTTGGGAATTGCAGTGGGATTATGGGAAATGTGATAGGGCAGGAGACAACTGTGTTTGGACAGGAGACAACTGTGATGTGACAGTGTGGCATTGTGTTAGAAGAATGGAACATTGTGATGGAAAAGTAGGACACCTTTATAGGCCAGGGGAACCCTATGATGGGATTGGTGAACACTGTGACATCAGAGTGATATGTTATGATGGAACAGTGGTACATTTTGTGGGACAGTGATGCAATGTGACAGGATATGTTGTCACTATGATTGGACAGTGGAATATTATCACTGAACAGTATGGCTTTTTTGTGGGACAGCAGAGAATTATGATGGCATGGGTCAGAGCACACTGTGATGTGATGAATTGTGATGGATCAACGGGGCATTGTAACAAGACAATGAGTCATTGTCTTGGGAAAGTACAGCACTGTGATAGGATGGTTGGACACTGTGATTGGGTAGAAGACCACAATGATCAGGCATGAGAGAATTGTGACTGGACATGAGACAGCTGTGGTTGGAAATAGGACCACGGGATGGCACACAAGACCAATGTGTTTGAACAGTAGGGCATTGTGTTGAGAAAATGGTACATTATGATAAGACTGGAGAACACTGTAATGGGACTGTAGATCATTCTAATGAGTGATAGGGCATTGGGATAGTACAGTGGGGACACTGTGATTAAATAGTGTGGCATTCTGATTTGATATTGGGACATGGTGACAGAATGGTGACCACTGTGATGAGACTGTGGGACATGGTGATGGGACAAGTCAGGTATTGATAGCAGACATTGTGGTATTATAAAGGAACAGTGGGGAATTGTTATGGGGCACTGGTGCTTTATGATTGGTTAGTGGGCATTTTGATGGTACAGAAAACCACTGTGATGGGACAGAAGAGCTTTGTAATGGTAGAGAGGACATTGTTTTGTGGAGTGTTGTGATGAAATATAAGATCATTGTGATAGGACAGTGGGACATTGTGACATAGGATGAGTTTTAGCACCACTGTGATTGTATTATAGGACAGTTTGGCTTATAATGGTACGGTGGCACATTGTGATGGGGAAACGAGACTTTGACATGCACCAAAGAGCACTGTTATAGGAAAATGGATTATTGTCTTGGGGAAATATGGCATTGTGGTGAGACTGTGGGATGTTGCAATAGGACAATGGGGAATTTTATGGGGCAGTAGGGCACTGTGGGACATTATAATAGGACACAGGGTATTTGATGGGACAGTGGGGCATTGATATTAGATGGGGATAACTATGGTTGGTCAAGTGAACACTGTGATGAGACTAGCACCAACATGAAGGGAAATGGGGCATTATGATGTGGCAGTGGGTCATGGTGATAGGACAGTGGACCACTATGGTGTGACTGTGGGATGTGGTTATGTAACAGTACATTGTGTTATTCTGAAGGAACAGTAGGGCATTGTGGTGGGAACTTGGGACATTGTGATAGGAGCCTGGGGCATTTAGGTAAGAGAGGGAACCACTATGGTGGGACAATGAAGCTTTGCAATGGATGAGAGTGGCATTGAGATGAGAGAGGGGACAAAAGTGGTAGGACAGTGGGACACTGTCATAGTATACTGGGGACGTCTTAGAAATGGTCAGTCATTGTGATGGGAGAGTGGGGCATTTTAATGAGAGAGTTAAGCACTGTTATGGGACAGAGGGACATTGTCATGGGACAGTGGGGTACAGTGTTGGGACAGTCGAGCTCTTTGATGGGACATAGGAACATGGTGATTAGACTGGGGACTAAGACAATAGGACTGAGGAGCATTGTGGTGAGACAGAGGCCATTATGATGAGACACGAGACTACTGTGCTGGAAAAGTACAACATTTATAGGACAGTGGGGCATTGTTATGGGAGAGTAATACATTTTAATGGAACAATAGGGCATTGTAAAGTGACCCTGGGGCATTGTGGTAGGACAATGGAGCATAGTGATGAGACAGTTTATCACTGACATTGCATAACAGAGAATTGTGATTGTGCAGCAGGACATTGTGATTAGACACTGTGGAATTGTGATAGAACCCTGGAGCAGTTTGATGGGACAGTGTGACATTGTGATGGAACATGAGACAACTGTGATTGGACAGAAAACTATAGCAATGGGACACAGGACCACTGTGTCAGGACAATGGGAGCACTGTGATAGGAAAGGTACAAATTGTGATGGGACAGTGGGACATTATCATGGTACATTAAGGATTATTCAGTGATAGTCTGCTATTGTGATACAGAGTAGGGAACTGAGAGACTCCAGCACTGTGTTCAGACAGTGGAGTCTTATAATGGGACAAAGGATGACTGTCCCATCTATACAGACGATTAGGACTGAAAAAGGAGCATTGTAATAGGAAACTGGGGATTTGTCATGGAACAATGTGGTATTGTAATAGCATGGTATTGTGATGCAACAGTACTAGTCCATTGAAGTATTTTTATGGGAGAGTAGGGCATTGTAATGGGATAGTGAGGCATTGTGATAGGATTTTGAACCACTTAGATGGTACATTGCAACATTTATATAGGGTAGTGCAACATTGTGAAGAAAAGTGGGGCACTGTGATGGGATGATGGAGCATTATATTGGGACAATGAGGCATTGTTACTGGACAGTAGGGCAAAGTGATGGACACAGGGAACCACTGTGAAGGGATAGTGAGGCACTGTGATGGGGCAGAGGGGCATTTTCTTGGGACAGTGGGGCATTATGATGGGACAGGGGAACAGTGATGGAATTGTGGGACATGTGTTGTGACAATGCTGCATTGTGGGGGGATGGTGAGGCATTTTGATGGAACTACGGCACATTGTGATGGGATAGTGGGCACTTTAATGGGATTTGGGACCACTTTAATGAAATTTTGGAGCATTTATACAGGACAGTGTGGCACTGTAAAGAGGCAGTAGGGCACGTAATAGGACAATAGGGCAATGTGATGGAAAACTAGGACATGATGGGTCAAGGAACCATTTTCATGGGACAGTGAGCATTGTGATGGGGGCAGTGAGGCACTGTGCTAGGATAGAGGAGTGTTGTAATCAGACACTGAAAATAAACTGTGATTGGACTGGGGAACACTGTGGTTATAAATAGGACCACTATGATGGGACAGGGTTATCAGTGGGATGGGATTGTGAGCATAGTGAGTGGACACTATAGTATTGTGAAGGAACAGTAGAACATTGTGTTTGAACACCAATACATTTTTATGATAGAAGGAATTGTTGTGATGAGACAGTAAAACATCATCATGGGATAGTGGGGCATTTTAAAAGGCAGTGAGCCATTATGTTGTGGTTGTGAGGCATTGTGGAAGAATCATGGAACATGTAATGGGACAGTGAAGTGCTTTGGTAGGACAGAAGACTAATGTCAGAGGACAGGGGACAAGATCAAGAAACAGTATCATTGTGATAGGGCAGTGGAGTATTGCTTGAGGACACAAATCAAATGTGATAGTCCAGGTGACTAAGGTGTTGGAACAAATGATCCTTGTGATAGCATAATGAGGCGACGTGATAGAACAGTGGGCATTATGATGGCTAGTGGTAATTGTGATAGTGAGTGTAACATTGTAATGGAAGAAAGGGGCATTGTGATGGGACGGTGAGGCATTTCTATGGGACAATGGGGAACTGTCACATGAGAGTGTGGCATAGTAATGGAATAGTGGTTCATTGTAATGTTACAGTGGGATTTTCAATGGGACAGTAGGGCATTGTGATGGGACATTGAGCATTATAATGTAAAATTGGGTCATTGTGATGGTACATAGGACTATGGTGATGGTATTTAGAAGTACTTTATTGTTCAGTGAAGCACTGTAATTGCAGAGTGTGGCATTGTAACAAAACAGTGAAACATGTTGATGGTGCTGTGGCATTGTAATGAGCTAGTGACCTACTGTGTTGAATCTGTGAGGCTTATAATGTGACTGGGGCATTCTGATTAGACATTGTTTTAATGTGAAGAAACACTGGGACATTCTAAGGGACAGTGGTGCATTATGATGGTAGTGGGACCATTGTGCTGGGACAATGGACCATTGTCAAGGGTCACTGGGATATTGTGCTGAAACAGTGGGCCATTGTCAAGGGACAGTGGAGGCATTGTAATGGGACTGTGGGGCATTGTGATAGGATAGAAGACCTTTGTGATTATAGAGGGGACTAAGATTATGGGACAAGGAGCATTTTAATATGATAATGATGCATTGTGATATGATTGAGGATCAATGTGATGGAACAGTTAAGCACTATGATGGGAAAATGGGGATTGAGAGTGATAGAGTGGCACTGTGGTGGCAGAGTAGCACATTGTGGTGTGACTTGGTACCACTAAGACTAGTCAGTATAACACTGTAACGGGACAATGGCACATTGTTTGCTATTGAGGACCACTGTGATGGGACAGTTGAGTATTGTGATGGGACAGGGTATCACTGTTATGAATCAAAAGGCATTTTGATAATATAGTGGGCATTGTGATAGTGCAGCCAGGCACTGTGATGGGAAAATGGATCATGATTAGACAGAACCACTGTGATGGAATAGTAATTATTGACACAATGCAGCATTGTGATGGGATGTGGAACCACTATGATGGCACAGTGTAGTATTATGAAGGGACAGTGGAGCATAGTGATGGGACAGTAAAACATTGTGATGGAAAAGTGAGCATATGATAGCACAGTGGGTATTGTTAAAAGAGACAGCATTGTGACGGGACAGAGG